>JAZHYW010027025.1:0-27394 GCA_037355805.1 Ixodes ricinus | reverse complement strand
TCTTTTTTATTTGTATATTTGCTGCCTGACTGGGTCCCTACACCCATACAATCCAGGAGAAACAAAACAAAGCAAAAACAAACAAATAATCAAACAGAGCAACATTTCAATAAAACATAATGTAATCGAGTCTGTAAGAACCTTTGTTGTTAATTACAGAATAAAAATCAAGCCTTAGTGGGTGAGCCGATATTGAACATTTTGTTAGGTGAATCACGATATGGGCAACATATATCGCAGTGATTACACGAGATAGGTTGCCCGCACAGTCGGAATTAAGCCTTATTTGGTCCAAGTTTCAGAGAACGTGCACGAGACTTGAATGCTAGAAGAAAAAAAGAAATCTGATATCGATTGGAACACTAAAACAGATAAACAGCTGGCTCACCACTCCTTCTCAAAGCATTCGGCGACGGTTTTCATTTAATAACAAATCTACGTTTCTCAGGGTCGTCTTGTCTAGTTCACAGCCGTATATAGAGAGTGTTTGGTCAATGGAAGGTGCGGGCAGAGTCAGGGCGTGCACCAGACGCAGAAAGAGGGCTTGACATGTTCTCTTGGTCAACCATAAGCCGAAAAGAATCCCCTAGCGGTGGTAGCGAGAAACAGTTTTAATAATTTATGAAGCGCGTAAGAGTTAAATGTAGTAACCCTTCCTTGTTGAAACTAGGGTGCGCATGATGTTTCGATCATGATCATGCAGAAAGATGTAAGAAACAAATGTGCCACTTGAACTCTGTTTTGCTCGGACACAATGTGACCGCACAGACGGTAGATTCCCGGCCCTCGGCGCCTGGCGCCTGGCGTACGGGTTATGTCGATGGTTCCGCTAGTTCCGCTCTTCTGCCATGATCTTGGATAACCGTGATTGAAACATCACGCGCACAATGTTTTCAGTTAGCGAGAATTACTCCAACGCACTTATTAATTTCGTTTCTCGCGACCACCGCCATGGTATTATTTTCGGCTCCTTGTTGACCGCATTAAATTTATGAGGACGCCCTGGAACACGCCCAGATCGTTTTCGGCCAATGGCGCCTCCTCATTTGCCGCCTATACTTCCCAATGAATGGTCAAACGCTTTACATATGCGGCTCTGGTCTAGTTACCCTTGGCCACCTCATTTGTGTACATGGTGTTTATATTACGCTTTCCGCGGTCTGTGCAGGTGAGGTATACGATCAGGGGACATAATATAGTGGGCTAATCGTCAGCAGAAGTCGGATAATTAAGTAAAATGTTTCAATTAGCTTTTAAACAATTTAAAATAAACAGATTAAAAACAAAAAAACAGCCGGAAGCTGATTTCAGAGGTAATCCGTTACAAGTAACGGATTTCTTGTAATCTGTTACTTTTTCAAGTAATTTCGTAGTTGCCACGTTAATTTCTCGCATTAGTAATTTGTAATGTAATTTTGTTACGAATATTGGTAACGGATTACATCAATTATTCGTTACTTTTTTAAAAATATTAACATAATACAGAAACTGGAGCAATATGAGCAGGCAATTTAGCTACATAAAAATAGCAAGTTCAGCAAAAAGAAAAAAAAAGACATCATGAAGAGGAGAATAACCGTAAAGTAAAACACGATTTTTTTTTTGTATGACTGGTCATTAGAGGCATTAGAAAAAAACGTGCAAGGAATGACGAACATGCGATAAAACAAATATCAAGAAAACAACGCCAAGTCGGCGTTGCTTCTTGATCTCCTAGCGGATGTACTCGCTGCTACTGAGCATGCGCACCGCTAGCTTTGGCTGCAGAATTCCAGGGACCATTTTCGGAGGCCGTAAGCTAGCGGGATGGCTGGTGTGGTGGCAGCTTTCGCTGCCTTGGCAGCTTACAGTTGAACGGAATGCACCTGCATGCTTTCTCCTAAATACAACATTTCATTTTTACGAGGGCTACCATAAGGCGGGCGTACGAGAAATGGAAAGTAGCGTTGCAAAACATTTTTTAAAGCGTCAGAATTGTTTCTATTGTTTTCTCGATAAGTGTATATGGAAAACGTAACGCGAAAGTAAGTCGGTAACCTAGCGAGTAAAATAACCCGTTACTTCTCAGTGAAAGTAGTTTTTAACGGTAATCCATTACACTCTTCAACGAACGGGCACATGTCTCGCCGAGAATCATCTAAAGCTACCAAATAACTAAATTTCAGGAAGGTCTGGGGCGCGTGGTTGGCATGGGTGGGAGCTAAGGCTACCACTCTTGCGAAGGGGCCAATGTCGGCGGGTCAAAAACGCGGATGATAACAGACGGAAAGTCCGCGAGGGCGTGATTATAATGTTTATAATGCAATTAAAGGCAAAGGTGTGGTTGCCTAGCTTTGCGCCTGTTGCACGAGCGCCCATTCAAGCGCACAAATGAGTCCTTCACGGGCCCCAAATCTTTCGCAAATTTACATATTTAGTGGGTTTCTATGACGTTCAGCGAGATTTTCGTTAAGAACCATATAATTATCATTATAACTAAAAAGCTGATTAACAAATCTTTGTTAATTAACTGACTTGTCGTAATTATGTCCCCTTGGCAGTGTAACTCCATTAAAATCATTCGGTGGGCTAGTTGGCCAAATATATCATGGTAAACTTAGCGCAAAGACAAGGTAAAATTAGCCCAAAGAGAAGGGAATACGGTTGTCCCGGTGTCCTGGATGTCACTGTCGTTTGGGATAGGTTGAGTACGACCGATGCAAATGTGCAACCCAGCCATCGAACTTAGACCTTACCCCTTCTTTCCCTTATTTCTTTTTAGTGGTATTTCTCTCTCCCTCTCCCGCCCGGTTTTACGTGGCGAATACTCATGTTTTTTGTATTCGCTCATCTTCCTCCTTTTTATAGCCACTTCAATACTGTATCTTTTCCTCAGTAATAAACACCAATTCTAAGTAGACCTCTACCCTGTCTCTACGTTCTACCTCCCTTGTCTTTGGTCTAATTTTAAAATATAACTCACTGCACAAACCGCATCACTGCAGCTTTCACGGCTTTTTTTTTGTTTTTTAAAGAATATGTAAATCCTTAAAAACACTCTTTATACAACACCAAGTTGTATAATTACGCGGCAACTTTTCTTTCATTGATGAAAAGAAGCGGTATGAGGACATTTTCGCTCACAAGCTGAAGTTCGTGAATCATCTGCACGTGCTAGTTGATTTATCATATAATTTTGTTTTCCTATCAGCCCCACTAGGGCGTTTTGCCGTCACTCACCTGATACCAGCGCGGAACGTGCGCTGGATGTCCACTGCCATCGCATTCATCCAGAAGAAGGCTGCCAGGTGCCCTCCGTGGGAAACGATCCCAAGGGCAGCGCAGAGCTTAGTATTGGGCATGAAGAGCATCCCACCAGCGACGAAGCTCGCCTGCGCTACAAGCACTGATACGGCAAGGCAGAGGAGTAGTCTAGAGGGGCCGGTACGAAGCTTGGGCGCTAGGGCGTACGCCGCGACATGAAGGACCAGGCAGATCACTGAGATGAGGAGCACGACGGTCGAGAGCACGTCCTGAATGCCAGCAGTGGGCCGAAGGGCACTCATCCTCGGAAGGGGAAGGCACACCAAGACGTGGTTCTCGGAAAGTTTGTCTCCTTGCATATCGGAGATGTCGAGGGTTAGTTCCATCTTAGGGATCCTGAAGAACTTCCCATCGTCAGAGGGAGCAATATCGTTTCTTGAGAAACGGGTCCATTCGCAGTCCTTCGTGAGGCACACGTCCGGTGGGCAGCTCGAGTGATGGCACGTGAGTGTCAGCGGGTCGAAAACTTGTTCGCGACCACAGCGGTTGAATCGAGGCGCGGACGCCATCTCGCGCCTGTCGCCGCTGTCCCCTGCGCCCATCCAGTTGCTGAAATCCATCACGATGGCGTAGGACATGTAACCGTGTATCTCGGCGTCCGATCCTTGCTGCTCCAGTAGACCACATCTGAGGCCTTTCGGCTTGAGGCCGTTGCATATGGCACAGTGAAAGTTTCGATACGTCTTTAGGGACTTGTGTTCGAGCAGACTGGTGTAGCTGTGACACTTGGACCTAATCACGGGGTCGTCGAAGCTTGCGGGACAACGTCCATACAATGGGCTGGATGTGACAAGGGGTGAGACCGAGCACTTCGGAATAATTTTTTGGTAAGAGTTCGTGAGCCAGTATGTGACACCGAGTTGAGTAGTTTTTCCAGCTCACGTTAAGCGACCTGGCGGAAGTAGAGTAGCTTATGATTGCTTCCTTTTGGGCAGTACCGTCGGAGAATGCCTGCGTGACTTCCTTCGATTCGCATTTGAGCGACAGCGTCCACGGTAGTAGATCGCTTGTGTCTCCGTTGCATGACGCGCAGAAGACGTTGCGGTAGACTTGCTTGGATTTCCTGCTCAACGCCGGAATATATTGAAGGTAAGTGTAATTCTTATTCTGGACACCTTCGCACAAGCGTAGAGTCTTCGGCTCCTTCCACGAGCTGGGGCACAACGCGACGGCCACGATTTCTCTGTTGAACGCCGGCACACACTGTAGGTTCGGCCTCTCTTGCTCGGCGTAGTAGCGGTCCGCACAACAGTCTCCTCTGAGGGCACAATCTTCAGGAGTTCGGCAGGCGCACATGGTCACGTTGGATTCATCCCCTGCGTCGCAGCGATCCAAACATTTCTCCCCAACGATGCCCGCCTGCTATGCGATCCTCAAGCGCTTCCTCTGCCGCGGAGCGAGCGAGCCGCGCCCGCGCCGCAAACGAGCCAGAGAAAAATAGCCGTGAAGAAGAGAAGTTGACGGCTCTTCCAAACAACGGCCATGGCTACAACTCCGGCTGGGTCGGCTCTGACCGCCTCGGAGCTCCGCTAGTGGCGCCCGGGCTCGGCTTTCTTTATGGTTTGCGGCCCCGGGTCGGCGCCCGTCTTAGCGATGTGTTTATTGTACTAGGTCACTATGGGGCGCACTGCGCAATTACCGCGGGGACTGCCATATTTTGCCGAACGGCTATAGGTTGTAGGCGGCGCCGGGATGAGTCCTCGTGCGATTGCCTCATGAGTCCGCCCACGACGGCCATCAGTGAAGACTTTTATTTTATTCTTTAGAGGTTTTTCCCGAGAAGCTTGAGAATAAAATCTTTAAACTCCAACTGGCATATTATCTTCTGGGAATAAATTTTTCCTTCCATGCAAAGTTATGTGTTGCATTATTATTCGGGAAATCCGTTTAACAGTGGAGATATAATTCGGTAGTATGAATAAAGCGTGTAAAAAGGGAAACAAATTTTTCACGAATTTTAATTTTTTTTGGTCTCTGTATTGTTGGCCATAGGGCCACTGCATAGTCCAAGACAAGTTTTCGCTGTAAACTTGTATCCTTTGCGGGGTGCTGTTATCTTTCAGATAGGAAGGCGTCGCTAGGTCTTATCGGTTCAAAGAAGCCATGTGTTTCTCGCTTCGCCGACTTGCGTTAACACGGAGTTGGATTTTTTCTGTCGTGGCTTCAGTTGCGATGGCCTGCTTGGTGGTCGTGATAGTAAAGTACAAGTAAAAAAAATATGATCCGTAATCGAAAGCCACTATGTTAGAGAAAATTTAAGAAGTTCATCATGAGACGCCTGACGAAAATTAAAAAAAAGTTGGTGATGATCACACTTGCTTGCATACATTCTTTCGAGACAACATACATATTTTTTGGCAGGTTAATCCAAGTATATTCTTTATATCTTTAATCAAATTTCACTGGGACGACTTAACTGTTTCGTAAAATCTGAAAAACTTTACCCTGACGCATAACTCTGGTTCGTTCTTGAAGCGTATGGATAAGACAAAAAATAACAAACATCTCATTCAGAAAAATATAAGCTCAATGCTCAACAACCTACGTCCGGCACCTTTACAACGATTATCTACGCATAACCAAATGAGGTAATTGATATCACCTCTGTTCATCCTCTTGTGAAATTTCGTTTGCAACCACAGTGTGCCCTGCTTTGCGGCGAATGTGTCGCTTGGACGCGATAAATCAGTACACAGGCTGTCACTCACACCACACAGGATCACAACACCTTCCTCCCAGCATCCCTCTGGCACTCCGAAGTGACGTCATCGTAGTTAGGCATTCACGCCTACCTATCGCTGTCTCAATTCATGCCTACCTCTGTCTCTACAGCTCGGTTCCACGAAGGCGCTGATAAAGCCGGGACGCTATGGCACCGATACAAGTTAACTTAATGCTCACACTTTGCCAATTCTTGACGAATGGTCTTCGCTGCCTCCTTCATAGTTGCAGTTTCGATCTCGACTTGTTGAAGACATACATATCCTCGCCGTAGGCAATAGCACCGCTTGAAACGCTGATAAGCGGTTACTAGACGGGTGACGCCGTTTCCGCTGGAATAGCGGCTTATCTTTGGCCACTTTTCCGCCTGCGAATTGCGAGAGTCCCGCTATCCTTCGAAACGATGCGTCAGAGGCAGGGCTTCACCTCTGAACGCTATATATCACGCTCCGGCAGAAAACAATAAAAGAACATGTCGGGAAAATGCCGGAAGGGCGTTGTAGGTGACGCCAGAAGGTTGTTGGTGGGTTAGGAGGAGGGACGGCTCGACATGGACGTTGTGTTTGATTTGGTGGTTACGAAGTGTCCTCGTCGGAAAACTGGATTGTTGACTCGCGCCGAAGAGGAGCGCGAAAACAAAGATTTGCTTAGTCTGATGAACGCAGGCAAGGAAGTGTGATGAAAGATCCGTCTCATTTTCCTGAATTGATGAATATGAAGGCGGCGGTGTATTATTCTGGACGTGGGAAGTCTCGCCGTTGGCGGAACAAACGAAAACGTCTTCTGCAACAGATGTTTGGAAATTATAGAGTTAGTGCCATATGAGATTAAGTGATCAAATAAGGAAATAAACGAGCGGAGTGGAAATGGTAGCTACGATAATAATAATGCGCTTTATTTTGCCTTTGACTATGAACAAAGTTATTGATCTCCTGTGTGGTGTACACTAGACTGACATCAAACAGGTATCCAAGTAATAAAACTTGAACAACAAACGCCAGAGAAAAATAAATAAAACAGATCCGACACATGCGTTGGAATACTCAGAGAGATAACACCCATTCACTCATATGTAGATGAAGAGAATAAAAACATGTGAAGTATATGAAATGATATCTTGATGTAGATATTTACAAGCATTCTGAATTTTTGTAAAAAAAACAAAAAAAATCATGAGGCGCTCTGACTGACCCGAGACGGAACATGAAAATCTATCGGCCGTAATAAATGCATTAAGTTAGCTTTGTCTTTTATTGTTTTTGGCTCACGGAGCAAAAAAAAAAAAAAAACACGTAGTAAGTGATTTGCTTTTTACAGCCAATTAATTAAGACAATAAAAATTGGTGCAGTACCGTTTATTAATAATGAAAACACCTCCGTATAATTGTCAAAGAAAAGCTGATCAGTTACCCAGACAGGTGAACTACTTGTGATCACATTTCGAGACATACCGTGAACAATGCGCTTAGAATTGTACAGAAAGCTCTTGTTTCTTGTTGACCGCTTCGGTTCCCTCCACTGGAATGTATGCGGGAAGCGCCTCAGCCGCACCGATCGTATCGCTGCGCCGCAGTGTCCTTCCGCAGCATAAGGGCCGTCTGCTTTCATCGTCGTCACAATGGCAAAAAACGCCCAATGACCTTTTCGGCCGGCGCGTGTATCACTGGGGAGAGCCTGTTACCCCCCTCCCCCCCCCCCCACACACACACACACGACTCGCGCTTGCGTTCACGCCGCTTCGCGGCGACAGTCTACGGCTGCTCATTACAAAACTATTAAACTTTGGATAGCAGACGACGTTCGCAAAATCGACATTCGTTGCCATGGTGACAGCGATGAATGCAGAAGGCCATGGTGACAGCGATGAATGCAGAAGGCCTTTGTGCTGCGGACGAACACTGCGGCGCAGAGATACGATGTGCGTGCTGAGGCCCTTCCCGCATGCTTTTCAATGGGCGGAGCGCAAACAAAAAAGAGTTCTGAAATAAGGACCTAACGCAGAAGGGTGGTTTGCTCCAGTGCTTCAAGATTTGACAAGCTTTAAATGAAAAGCATGTATTTAGACTGGAGTTAGGAGATACTTTTTTCTACAACAACATGGGTCTGAAGTATCAAAGTCCCCAATTTGCGTACCCTCGGCAATTTCTTAGCTATCACCACGTGGTGTGTGATATCACCAGGGTTATCTTTGGTGGATCGGGCGAAACAACTAAAAACTTCACCCCTCGCCTCTCCTACACCGCTTGTTCCCCCTCGTGTCAGTTTCGGTTTCCCAGGGTTTCTAGACAACGTAAATATACTGATTTCATTTAGGCGCACAGGAATTTGTATTTCTGTAAATCTAAATACATTGAGTCTTAGGAAAATACCAGGGCGTATGTATAATATTTCGACAAAGATATGTTTGATCACTAATCAATTCGAATGCTCAAACTGCTTTTTTTTTAAATTGCTGGGCCGATCTGAAAAAGTTTTACGACCAGAGGGCTACGGCAAGAAGCCCGATGTCAACGTCGTAAGAGGCAAGCTCATGTTATTGTGTTCGTTTTATAAATTTCTAGAGTAGATACGCCTGTAAAAGTTTATCGTGTTATTTCTACGCACTTTCATTAAACACTCAAAACTCTTTGTAGTTGAATTTAAGATTTAATCTAAGTTATCGGCCGTTCTGCTCTCATGACGGGACGCTCAAGGTTCTCGAACAAAGACGGATAGGTGCGTTCAAATTTACGCCAATGTTTCCGTACCCTTTGCATGGCCGTGATTATACTCTGTTCACCCTTAAGCTGAGACTGCATCCAAAGCTGCAAGCGCGAGCTAGCCCGCACTCCTGACTTTGAGAAGTGCTTTTCTAGAGCGAGTGCTCATTCTGCGGAAGAACGCTTCAAAGCAGCCACCTCGAGCTCTTGTTCTTGTGGCATTGGCTGCTGTCTCAGCTTAAGGATGAACTAAGTATAATTAGGGTTTTTTAAAGGTTGAGAAGGGGATTGGATTGAAGTGTAAATGTGTTGCGACCCTTTCCAACTTTAGAGCCAAATCAGCACATATGAACAAAAAAATAAAAAAGAAGAAACTCAGGTTTAGACGTTTTGCTAAGACAGAATTTGCAATACAGGTTGAAAACTTCTCAGACTATTGATGAATTGTTTTGATGTCTTCCAGCGTACCAAGGTTCGTGGCTCGGAACGTGCGGCTCTATTTGCAGAATTTGCGCCTTGACAAGCACCAGCGAGGCAAGTCTTATGCAAAGTGTGGTGTGGTGTACCGATATAACATATGAATTAAAAAAAAATAAATAGTAAATTGTCCCTACTTTTTAGAGCACAGCTCTTAGGCGCCCGTTTCCGGCCTGAGCGGCGTCGCCGTCGGCGTCGCCGTCACCGGCGAGCGTAACCGCAGCGGTGCATTATGGGAAATGTCCCATAATGCACCGCGCGGGGAGGAGAGGAGGGGGAAGAGGACGAGAAGGAGTGGGAGGAGGAGGGGAGCAGGAGGAGAACGAGGGAAGGGGAGGAGGAGGAGGAGGAGAAGGAGGAGGGAGATGGGGAGGAGGAAGATGGGGAGGAGGAGGAGACAGGAGAAGGGGAGCAGCGTGAGGGATGAGGGGAGGAGGAGGAAGAGGAGGAGAAGGGGAGGAGGAGTATAAGGGAGGATGTGGAGGTGAGGAGGAGGGAGGAGGGCTATACCCTCCCCTCAGTATCCTTCCCTCCTCCTCCTCCTCAAGAGCTGCGCTCTAATTCGGCGTTACAGGGTGTTGTAAACGTCTTTCACTTTTTGTTTTAATTTTCGTTGCACATTTTATTGTTGATAGTCTCCGTTTTATCTCTGCCGTTTGTAGATTACATTTCTAAGCGGTTTAACGTAGGTAGCTTTATGCCATCCTTTGAAGAGGCGAACTGTGTGCATAGAGCAAAACCTGTAGGCATACAGGTCCTGTATAAATACAGGTCCGGTGTGTATACGGGGAGACCATATCTGATACAGGCCGTGTATCCCATAACACCATATAAATTCAACTGATCAACGCCTATACATATTCATACAGGTTTTACGGTAGGGTGTGGAAAAGCTTTGCTCCGCCAACGTCCTCTTCTGTCCTTCACGGAGGCCTATAGCATGCTCATCCCGGGTGTCCTGACATCACACGTTCTGTTGGCTGTCAGTCATTCGCTCAAGGCCTCTGCTACTGATCAAGTCCCGAAAATGGGAAAGGGAAAGATTCGAGCGCGTGGCAGAACACATGGACAGGCAACAGACTAACACCGCCCTGAAGACAAGGTCGTAGTGCTGACATTTTTGCGTCACCAGCGAAGGCCAACGCTGGACACAGATTAGAAACGAGCGCTGCGACAGCGCTCGACTTCGAGTCGAGATTGAGCCTGAAGTTGACGCAATCGTCGTGTCCAATTTGTGCCCAGCGTTGACCTTCTCTGATGACACCATCTCATTCAGCACTACGACTTTGTTTATCTAGGATGCTTTGGAGAGACACACCATTGGCAGGTGTCTAGGGACGTAAAGTATGACGAGCACCGACGTCTGAAAAAAGCAGAGGAGACAAGAAGGAAAGCCGTGATGTTTGCCTGGTGGATGCCCGACCAGAAGATGGACTGCCGGAATTCGACTTTTACTTCATATGGCGGAGAAGCGCCGCCTCTGGCGTTCTTAAGTATCCCGTTGGGACACCCCGTAAGCCTGCGTACAGTATCCATGCCTAAAATTGTGCCAAACGATTCGTTTTAGGAGACCCTGCTAAAGACTTGGTAAAGAAAGTAAGCAATATGTGACTTGTGGGTGATTAGATTGTAAAAAATAAATTATTCCCTTATAGCAAATATTTTTTTCTTTGTAAGATTGAGTAAATCAAACAAATAACCTTTTTTTTGCGGTTCATGATAGGCGTTCTCAAATCCAAAACAACATGTAAATACAATTTTGATTTTGTTGCTCAATTTTTCTAAGACGCTTGATTTGTGGCAAAATTATTTTTGGTACAAAGCAATACACTAAAGGTGTACTGATTTCGCAATTTTATGAAAGAAGCATGTACACTTGATGTGTATTTTCCGATCTATGAAGTTATATTTATTATTTAATATATAGTGTGCATCTTTTTCCAGAAGCGATCAGCATGCAAAATGAACTCTACTGCTGCAGCTCACGCGGTCCAGCTCATAATGTGCACTCAAAGTTTAACATAGTTGTACTGTATAAAACTGAAAATATAATTTAGGTACAATTTCGGAACCATATTTTTTTAATTGAAACTCCCTCGGTAATATATTTTCTTTTTTTACCTTTTTTGCCAAAAGTTAACTTTTTAAAGGAAAGAACCTAGAGTCTTGTGCGAGAAACGAATACCAGCGAAAATACCACTTTTAAGCAAAGTTTTCCTAGAACACTTGTCTACAAGTTTAAAACGTAATATCGCATATAATGAACACCTGTAGGAGGAACTGGTTCTTTCTTAATCTTCTTCTGGTGTCACAATCCATTATTAACCTGAATTCATTGCGCATTTTATTTCGTCCTCCCAATGCCTTTCCAGTGTTATTACTGGACATGAGCGTGGCATCACAATGAAAAACGCCATTATGAACAAGCGTGCCATACTGTTGTCCAAGAGTTATGTTTTCTGACTTTGCGGCATATCTTAGAATTAATCTTGTATTGGCGACGAGATGTTTCGGTGGCGCCACTTTGCGGACGCCCTCCTGCGACGGAGCTGGCAGGATGCGAGAATACGATGCGCTATGTCGAAGCACGGAGTGGCTATGTTAGTTCGCACGTATGCCGATTTAAAACTGTTTATTTATCAACGAAAGGTTTTTGTGAGTTATCTTTCTAGCGAGAAAACAACGCCTCAAAGTTGTTTTTTATGTTAAAAAGAAAAGAGGCGTTTACAAATCTCTCTAATGCGAAACTAGGGCGCAGCTCTTGAGGAGGTGGAGAGGAGGGTACGGAAGGGAAAGTATGCCCCTGCTCCTTTCCTCCTCCCGCTGAATTTGTTCATGGGTGACATGGCACAAAGTTATTTGACCTCATTTTACCCACTAAATTTAGCGGGGAAGGTGAATTGGCGTTGAGGTCACGTGACATCGATTTCCCCGCTAAATTTAGCGGGAAAATTCACGTCACGTGACCTCAACACCAATTCAGTTCATGGGCGTCACCCATGAACAAATTCAGTTCCTCTGCTAGATTTGGCAGGAAAATAAACGTCACGTGATCTCAACACCAATTCAATCTCCCACCAAAATCTAGCAGGGCGGCTACGCCGACGCCAACGCCGACGCCGACGCCGCTCACCCCGGAACCGGGCGCCTAAGAGCTGCGCTTTAGAGAAACTTTAAATTGTTCGAAAACAAGCTTGGAGCACCATATTACAGCTTGCGTGGCGTGCGTCAGGGCTATTCAGAGCCTCACTGATTCTTTTTTTTAATCTGTGGAGGCTGCAAACAAAAAGCGCCGAAAAAATATAGGGACACAGACGAAGGGAAACAGGGCAAGCGCATTGTTTTGGTTGCCTTCGTCTGTATTTCTGTAATTTTTCGGCGCTTTTTGTTTGCAATGAACCAACTGGCCCAAATCTCCACCTTAGTGTGGAGGCTGGTGTAGAAAAAGGTTTTGCATTCACCGGAGTAAATGATGTGCTGTCTTCTTAGCTGTGCGCACGAGCACAGTTGTGTTGCAAAGCGCCTCACACTTGTTTTTGCTACATGGAGCTTGCCAATATGAACGCTTCCATCCTAGTGTGACTCGACAGTTGCCGACGAGCAAATAAACTGACGCTTAGCTGCTCCCGCATCGAATACGTAGCAAAGAAATTTGTCGCATTGCGACTTCTGCTCACAAGATAAACAGAAATTTTTATAAATTCCTAAACTGTTGGACATGGCCCGGCAAATTCAGACGATTGATTAATTTGTTATATAAACAAAGAAAAGAATATATATGACATAGACGGACAATACTTGTCCGTTATCTTTGTCTTTTTTATGTTGTTCCCTTTGTTTATATTACCCTTACGAGCACGCTCTTCATTCCAAGTATGATTAATATGTTTTATCCAATTTACACTAAGAATTGTTTACACATCTAAAATCGGTCGTTGAGGAGCCCATCACGCATTATGCGCCTTTGGGCCCGCAAAATTAAACATACAAATGGTAGTAATTCATAGCAGGTGTATTCCTCAGTTTTGGAACGCTGCAGTGTTAGCGACTTACTAGATTTAAGACTTCGATCATGAGGGGGGTATCGCACGTTTCGTGTGCACCGGATGAATAAGCAGAGATTTAATTGAAACGACTCGGGAAGCCAGCCACCACTTCTTTTTGCCAGTTATTTTGAGAAAATGTGCATTTGTTAATTTACAAAATTCAAAAAGGAATCAACTTGAAACTAATACGGGACAAGCCCTCACAGAACACGTTGGAACCAACAGGATACACGGAGTCGTTTTCACTGAAGTGTTTACTACACACGAGAGAGGTTCTCGCATTTCGCTTTCCTACTTTCAGTTTTATGAGACATTTCTTTTTCTCATTTTTTATTTTGTCCGAATCAGGATTTGAAAAAAAAAAACACCAAAATCGCCGTGGTAGAGTTGGAGTGGGATAAAGCGCTGTATATTTTATCTTCATCATCCAGGTTTTTGTACTGTGCTAGACGACAGCACACTACCATCCAAGCGCTTCGACAGTTCAGCGCCAAAGGCGTTTGTTAGCACGGCTACACGTGCCACGGTTTCAAGCTGTGGTAAAATGTAATACTACAAACATCACTCCCCAGTCCACACAATAAACACAACGAGGGAAACAGGCTTTGCCACGCGTTACTCAAACAATGCATGAAGCGAGCTGACGAGCCGAGAGATCCAAGATCTGCGCGGTCTCTCACAGTCTGTCCTACCCGTGACGTCACAAACGATGATGATGATAGGGCGAGGAGCGCCCCTGTAGTTCGCACACGCCACCAATATAAAATGCTTTGAAAATATGAAGAAGGAAAAAATCGTATATAATTTGTCTGATATATATTTCACAACTTGTACAACTTATATAAGGCACATACAAGGCGTATACAAGTTCTTATATGTAGTCATATATTAATTAGACACATTCATATCCAACTTTTTCACTAGGGAAGAGACTGACACCTCCCAAAACTATTTTTCTTTCTATTTTTCATTCGTGAAGCTCTTCCTTGTGCTCTCTCGACAGCATTACACGTTGCTGTAATTAAAAAAAAAACAAAAGAACATCGCGTACCTAAACATTTGTGGCGTACACGAAAAGAACAATGGCAGGATTGGAAAGAAAAGCAGACAGGATTGGTGTCTGCTGACCTCCCGGAAGTATCTAGTAATGCCAGCATTCCTTGAGATATACACTAACATAAGGAACAAGTCTAAAAACGCGTTCGGCTATATAATTATATCCCCACTGATTAACAATGAAGAGCACGAAAAGCCTTGTACTTTTATTTATTGAAGGCTCTTAAGGTTGAAAGTAATAAACCTTAGTATAAAAATAAAATAACCTCCCCGGTTTTGTTGATCCCATAAGTGATCCTCGCCTTTTTCCGAATTGATATCCATAACCATTTTGAGTTGCCCGCTGCCTCCTTGTCTCTCTTGTTTGTTTTTACCTTATCTATATCTTTGTTAGAAATTTGCCGCTCATGATTACATGTACCTACTTCTCTCTCTCTCTCTCGCTCTGGTCTATTTTGGGCCCCGAAGGCAGAGTCGAAGACAAGATAAAAAAGCCCGGCGAGCACGTGGTCCAGAAGGTTCGCAACGCTATCCACCAGAAGAAAGAAACTTCCACCATTCTCGAGGCTTCAGCGGCTCCTCATTTTTTGTCGTGACTCCACGTTTGACCTTCCGTCACGGTGTGATAATAGTTTAATACTTATTCCAGCACCGATAGCAGAGACGTCTCCCCACAAACGGCGAAATCATTACCGGCAGGGACCACAGGGTCAACAAGTTGAGCAATCAATTTGCCTGCGTTTCATAATAAGTTCACGGAATAAGAGGGCAATATCCAGTTTTTATGTTATTTCACCGAGTGCAACCATTTCACAAAGACTCGCACCTTTTTTGTTGGGGACGCCACTGGCTTGATCCAAAAACAGCGGAAAAATTTGTGTTGCCTCAGAAATTGTTTACCGTCCAAGGGGAAGTATATCGGAAATCAAACTGCCGCTTAAAAATTCCGCTCGTGCATGCAATAGTCTGGATGATCGCTCAGTTCTCTTCCGTTAGAGAACACTAAAGGTCCTCGGAACGACGCGCTCGCCTGGGCATTTTTACTTCGTCCGCGACAGTACACGGCTCGACAAGGTTAGCGCAAAGTCGACGTAAACACTCTTCTACATCTTACTCAGACATAGTATTCACGAGAATCAAAGTTTACCGCTTAGGTTACCAAATTTACGTCGAACTAGAGTATAACAAAGTGAAAGGGTATCAGCGCATTCTTCGAACTAAGGGTGAAAACTTTTTGAGGTGAAAGCCTTACTTGTCCCATTACGCGAAAGGCCGTCGGCGACCGTCGGCGACACAGAAAAGCAAAGCAACGCAGATGCTTTGTCACGGAAGGAGTCGTGAAGCCGTTGAGGTTCGCCGCGCCTGCGAGGCGTAAGAATGCGCTCCGTGTAGGAATGCTTTTTCATTTCTACACGTAAGCAGTTTTAATTGTCTTCGGCGAGTTTTTTTTTTGTACGAGAGCTTTCACAGCAGCGAAGTATCTTTGCAAACAAAAATTCTAAAAAACTTTTTTTTTATTCCGAGGACACCAGGATTGCACAGGCGACAGTCATCGGCCAGTAAGCATGATCGTTTTGACTATACTTCGGTTTGGCTTCAGTCAAGACGCAGCCGAGGGACCAATAAAGCACTGCCAAAATCGCAAGTAACTTGGCTTTCCATATTTATGATTGGTCCCGCGATGATAGAACACGTTAGGAAACATGACGACCACCATGATGGCGCGCTTTTGGCGCTGTCTTATTCATCCCATCAACTCGTGGCGTCGCGTACGTCTGAATAACGGAAAGCGAAGTTGAGAAGTCGGAAGAGGCTGTAAAAGTGGTCGCAATTTATGTTTTCGAAATATTATAACATATTTTTGCTAAATTAGAATCAGGTAAGGAGGATGTCCTTCGATATGTGCTAATTACACAGCAGCACCAATAAAACGAAACACTATTAGATCGTTATGTTAGAAGTCGAAGTAAAAGCTAGAGAATATTTATAGTGATTAATCATACGGACTCTAATTTCGAGTGTTTTGTGCTGACACGAGTTTGGCTGCGGTCATTCATGAGCGAACACGAAATTCATGCGGATAGAACATATTTAAAATGCGAAAATATATCTCTATATTTATTCAGCTCGCTTAATAAACTACTTGGAATCGATGCCTCAATAATGTCCATCTGAATATCAATGAAAAAAAGTGTACGACGCTTTGTTATTTCTGCATCATTGTTATTCGTGACAAACGATCATATGGTTTGCCCTCTCCATGCATTAATTACACGAGGCTGGGGCGAGAAGCCTAGAAACATCAACCGTGTAATAGAAAGAAGAAGGTTTCTAGGCTTCTCGCCCCAGTCTTGGAAACGTATATATGTTCCCATATTAGCATACAGCAACACAATTGAGGAAATTAACGAATTATAGTAAATATATTTTATGTTTTTTTAGTAGAAGAGGTCTGTTCTTGTTAATAACCCTCACATATTTGTAAACTTTTTTCTGACGTATCTGATATAATTTTCCAGAGCGTGTTGCCATAGAAAACAACAGCCAGTGACTGCAATAAGATGAGCTGACGGGCTAGTTGGCTGTCCAACTAGCCTCGCAACCTCGCTTTTCCTTCCTTGTTGTTTTGCCCTATTTTATTCATGATGGCTTGTGACTGCTTACGAATTCAATATTCAAAGGTCCAAATATGAAGCGGGTGCAAAATCTGTCACTCAAACCCTTTGGGAAAATATTATTGCTTTAGTTTTTGATGCATTAGTAGATAAAATATTCACCTAGCCCACTTTTTAAATTTTGAATGGAACACATTAGCTTTAATCCTGAGGCCATCTTCACTTTTGTTTGAAAGTAGTATGCTCTAGTCGTTTGCAAAGATGACATATGTGCAGCTTGAATTGACATTCACGATGCCAATAATGTAAACTAAAAAAGTAGCGGTTCCAGGGTACTTCCCGGCGGGAATCCTGAAAATATGATTAAAGGTGTTGACCTGTGGTCATTGATTTGAACAAACTGGGTGCGATAGCGTAGATATGATTTAATCAGTGAAAGGGAAAGACCAGAAATACAATAAGAAAAAAAAACATTGTGCGGCAAAATAGTATGAGGGTTGCGTTCAAAGCTTTGCTAAACTCCGAAAATATTCAAAGCATCCTTTTTTACGAAGTTTTCCTGTATTTTGCTTTATTCTAGAATCAAGGGTGCTCTCTCTATTTTTTGTTTAATACAAATTGAAATTTTGTGCTGAAGGAGTGCTATACAAAGATTATCTATCCGCGCATAGATTATTCTTTTTACACTCTTAGGTAACCTTAGAAGAATTTTAATGAAAGGTAATTACCTCATTAATTTTGTCATCGGATTTGAACACAGTTAAAACTTTAGCGGTTTGCATTGCTTCAGGAAAGATGGAAGATAGTATTGATAGGATGTAACGTACGTTATATATGAAGCAGTAATATCTATTACATATTTTACAGGTTTCATTTGTAAATCATTCGCATCATGACTGCTAATGTTGTTGAGAGTCCTAATATGGAAACAGACCTCTGTCTCATCAGTAGGAGAGATAAGAAAAAAAAATTCCGAGAGTGAGGAAATGTGCTTTGACGCTTCAGGGTCGTAAATGCTGTCTCCTATATCTACAAAAGTGTTGTTAAAATATTCGCCAGTTTCGAACCCCTCAATATCTCGCCCTAATGTGGCGAGATGCTGGCAAGAAATATTTAAAAAAACGGACTCTTTGTACGTGTCGTTTTTAACAAGCGCCGCAGCCAATCGAGGCTTCTGTCCCCTTTTTAGCACATTTTAAGATTGACACAAAAAGCAATCGATGCAAATTTTCCTAAATCTTTCAAGAAACACGTAAGCTCTATCTACGTCAACGCAGTGAAGTATATCACCGCAATTGGTGGCAATTATTTTTGTCTAAATTCTTCGAGCGTACCTGGTGTTATTTGTTGATAGGTCACAGTTGTGTCATGTTTACGCAGTTCTCACGCGTCAGCTAACATAAATATGGACATATGGTCGTTGATATTTGAACTAATGACGGGAGCGCTGACCCTTACCTTGGCATAGTTTGTGTTGGATAAATCAATTAATATTGTCACGCGGCAGTGCCAGGGTGTGTATTAAATTAAAAAAAAGGTTTTCCCGGTAATAATAACGAAAAGTTAGCAGGGGTTGGGGTATCGCCTGATGAATTAATGTTTGAATCACCGTCAAGAAAAATATTGCATTTGCGCTCGTTGGCATAACATATAGAACATGATCAAAATATAAAAGAATCCTGCAACTTTGCCGTTTAGAGGACTTTAGATGCTCTTTGTTGTGTACCACAACAAAGAGCATCTAAAGTTTTTGTTATTTCATAGAAATATTTTCGTTATATTCTGTCACAGACGTGCATTCCGCAAACATTAAAGATTATCACTTGCGATTAGCATGGCAAACACCACGCACACGTAAAGAAACACGACTTTGATAACAATGCTGATATTGGGAAAGAAAAAAATCACTATCGTGTCGGTACCACGTTTTACCTGAAATGAACATTCAAATGACAGAAAAGAAACACAAGACCAACCAACTGAGACCCAAATGATCAAATATTCAAGTGAACCAGCTTAAAAATGTGCAATTCGTTTAAATCTGCGTCATTGCAGATATCTTGTAGTAGAGAATAACCTGTTACAGCCGTATCAAAGCGGGCAACCAAAAGTCATATGAATACAAGATAGTATGACTCCGCATATTTCAAGGTGATTGTCTTTGTTTTATATCAAGACACCATCCTCTTTTTCAGCTTCGCGGGCTAGGATCTTGCTATATCGAGCCCACACGAATTTCCTGCCACAGTTGAGCCTTTTTGCAATTGCCTGCCCCACTGTTTTTTTAGGGTCGGGCATAGGGGCTTGTCAAGAATTATGGGTGGGGCAGAAGAAATTACCAGGTCTTTACTACAATATACTATATACTTAATACTGCACTATTGTACAAGGTGGCCTTAATATTATTTTTAACTGGAAATCATAACTGGGGAACGACATTGAACGTTAACAAAGGCCACCACGTACGGTTTGCAAGGAACTGCTTCCATTCCTTTGCACTTCAATACAGATATTGAACCAGACTCTCCAGTAACACAGGCTCAGTATGCTAAGATATTTTTATTGTAAACCTTTCCTGGAAGGCTCGTGTTAAGCATGGCACATCTCGAGGTGACCAAAAATTAGATTTAAACAACAACTATAGTGCTGCCTTATTAATGTCAAAACAAACTTTATAGATGTTATAATTATCCGACCAATCCTTAGGCATGCCTGTGGAATTTGAAATTATGTTTATTATGTGCTTATTGACCAAATTGAAACAGAGCAAACCTAAGCCGCGATACTTGTTTCTGGCAGGTATGGATATGGGAAAAGCATCAACGTCATGAAAACAATTAAGCCACTTATTTACGTAGAAAATGTTTACGGTCAAAGGTAATGCATAACATATACTTGCACGAAACAGCAATCCACAAAAACAGTTATGAGCCATATTTTATTTCGGAAAAGAATCATACTTATAAAATCGGGGAATTCAACTTTAGAAGTGATGCTTTTAGATGCTAATTTTTTCAAGTACTCTGGAAGAATGGATACAGCTACGGAATATATTGTTTTAATGTTCTCTAATCACCTGTTTTTCAATTTCGGTTAACAGAAGTGGTACTGCCTTTTCGTCAATTCTATAATTATTGTCTAAATTTTGTGTACGTTTGTTTGTATCATTGTCAATATTTGTAAATCTGTTCCTTATGAGTTTCCTCAAACAATACTTCTGGGTGCTCCGAGTTCAATTAACCAAATAAATAAATACTACATTAGGTTGGTGAAAGAACAACATTTTAGTACAACGAAGTCACTTTTTTGTTATGCCGCAGTGTTTGTGAAAGCGTGTATATATATACTATTTTCCTTGGGAGAATGTGTTAGGAAACGCAATAATGCAAAAAAAAAGTTAGAAAAAGGATTACGTTTGAATTTCGAAAAGGTGTTTTTGTGGGATCCATCGAAAGTTGCGTGTGGACATTGGAGTTTGTGGTAGACATCCCCTCGCAAGCCTCCTTTGACACGAATTAAGGTATATATAAAAAAAAACTCCCTTTTGGCGCATCGGTGTAGAAAGTCGAGCCCGCAATCATGCGATCGAGGGTTCTATTTTAATTTCGGAGCATTTAAACTTTCACTCTGTCTTCTTCTCATTTGACCACTCTTTTGTACAGACCTTCCTCTGAGCTACAGCCTTTGCCAAAAGTGTAGAGCCCACCGCGCACGCGGCCGGAATGAGCTCGTTCGGGAACGAGGTCGCCCCGGCCGCGCACGCGTTGGGCTCTAAACTTTGGCAAAGACTGTACGTTTTGTAACGTGTTCTGTTTCATTACGTCACACTTTCATCAGGGATCCCGGCCCATAAAGACATTCTGTGTCAAACATTTGTTTTGGTCAGTCTTTTTTTTTTTTTAATGCCCATGAGTCTAGCGTGTTTCGATGTGAAACTTTCCATATGCAAAGGGCTCGGGCAGCAAGCAGCAATAAGCACATCAAGTTTGCGCTTTCCGTCGGTTACTCTTTCAGACCATTGCGTCTCGGCGCAAACTGCGGCTGAACAACGGGAGCGCTGTTCTCCGTGCGGCCTTCATCCCCTTCGAATTTCTCATCCGCGCCCGGCTGAGCTAAATTAAGACCACCCTTCGGGGAAATGTCTTGTTTCTGCTTTCGGGTGCCGATGGTTAGCTACAAGTTACAAGTGACTTTTGCTGCGTGAGCTTCGAAACGTAACGCGCTTGGTGGTCTTCTTTGTCGGAGCTTGCTCTACGTGGGCGGGCTGCACCATCGTGTGGTGTAGTGTGAAATTATAATAAGATAAAATACAATTATGTGTACCTTTGTTTTAGCATTTTACAGAGAAATGGCCATATAATCCAAAAAGGCTCGTGCGAGGGACGGGGCAGCTGCGGTGAAAGGAAAAAAGTAATATAACGAGGACAAATTTCTAACGCTCTACAAAATCTCAGTCCAAACAAAGAAAAAAAAGCAAGAACATCGGTTTTGTTTCGCACATAATGCAGCAGTTTCAACGTGATATTTAGGCACCCGAGATGGCAGTAGTGACATTACTGTATGAAATTACAGTAACTATATGACTTTTTGTGGTAATGAGCAGTGCAGTAAATTATTCTTCTAGGCTGATATTTTTAGTAACATAATGAATTAGTCCCGGGCAATAATCTCGAGAAAATTCTTCATTACCTTTAAAATTACGTTTGTCCTAAAAAAGAACAGTTCGTAGCGAGCTTAAAAAAATATATATATATATCTATATATATATATATATAGAGAGACATGTTGGCTTGGGGCCGAAGGCGTAGAAGATGATATGCAGGGTGACGGTAGAAAACGAACCAGAGATTTTATTCGACGTTTCGACCTGAGACAGGTCTTCGTATATATATATATATATATATATATATATATATATATATATATATATATATAAATAGGGTGTTTCACGAAAGATGGAAAATTCGATACTGCAAAAACTATGTATTGCACAAAAAAAGGCTTGTGCCGTTTTGAATTTAGGCCAGGGGTCTATTTAGGAAAATTATTAAATTTTGGGATAATTAAGTTCTTAATTATTTTTGAAAACATTGAGTTTGAGGACATGGTTTTATTTCGAAGCTTGCTGCGCATCATTGAAAAACACGAAATAAAAATATTGGAGTGCGATAGAAGGCACGCGCTGCATTGTACGGCTTTCTGAAAAACCGCTCAACTTCGAAGGGTTTTATGTTTCGGTTTGCAATCAGAGCGCTTCTAGGCACCGACGGCACAGTACCCAGTGGAGAAAGAGTGCCACCAACCTCTGCTACGCTGTCATCGCGCAACGCAGCAGAGCCTGGTTGCACTATTTCTCCACGGGGCGCGGTGCCGTCGGTGCCGAGAAGTGTTTCGATTGTTGAAGTTGTGCGTTTTTTCAGAAGCTGTAAAAGGCAGCTAGTGTTTTTTTATCACACTCCAATTTGTTTTTTATTTACTGTTTTTCGATGATGCTCAGCTAGTTCCCAAATAAAACCATGCCCTTAAACTCAATATTTAAAAAAATAATTACGAAAAATAATTAACAATTTAATTATTTCAAACTTTAATAATTTTCCTTAATAGGGCCCTGGCTTAGGACTAAAACGACACAAGCCCTTTTTAGGTGCGAAACGTCGTTCTCGCCAAATCGAATTTGTACACCTTTCTATGATATATGTATATATATATATATATATATATGTATATACACATGTATATATGTATATACGTACGTATATATGTGCGTATGTACATCCGCGATACGGCACGTCGTTATGCGTAAGTAAGAGGTTGCGTTTACTATCTCTCCACGGGCGCGCGGTGCCGTCAGCCGATGCGCTCCTGATAGCAAAACCGAAACTTGAAAACCCTTCGAATATGTGCGCTTTTTCATAGAGCTTCTTGCTAATATGCTTCGTATGCCTTCTATCAGTTCTGCAATTTGTTGATTTTAGCGTTTTTTGATGATGCTGGAGCAATTTTCCAATTGAAATCATGCCCTTAAACATAACATTAGCGCAGTAATTATGCAAAATAGACTGCACAAATCCCACTGATCTCGACTTTCAACAGTTTTCCTAAACAGGCCCCTGGCCCGTGACCAAACCGACACGCCTTTTTTTTGTTGTGACGCGTAGTTTTCAAAATCGAATTTCGTCCACCTTCGTGAAACACCTTGATATATATATACGGTGCGTCTCCAGAACCAGTTAAATGTTCTCGCGAAACCACTCATCACAACGAAAAAGGCTTGCGTCGTTTTGTCCGGCAGGCTCATTTAGAAAATTATTAAAGTACGGGATAATTAAGTTGTTAATTATTCTCGCGTATTAACTTTTTAATATTGTGTTTAAGGGCATGGTTTCAATTAGAAAACCTCGCATCGCCGAAAACATACAACAAATCGCCAGAACGACAGAAGGTACGCGAAGCATCTTAGGCTTTTTGAAAACCGCAGAATCTCGACGGGATTAGTTTTGGTTACATTGAGCTGTCGGCGCGTCTGCCTGGCGGCACTGCTGCGTGGAGAGTGAAACCATGCCTCGCTGCGTCGCGCGATGACAGCGCAGCAGAGGCTGTCGCACCATCTCTCCACGGGGCAGCGGTGCCGCCGGGGCCGAGATGCGCTCCGGTAGCAAACCGAAACTTAAAAACCCGTCGAATTTGTGCGGTTTTTCAGAAAGCGGCAAATGCTTCGCGTGCCTTCTATCGTTCTGCAATTTGTTGATATAGTGATTTTTGATGATGCTGAGCAATTTTCTAACTGAAACCATGCCCTTAAACACAATATTAAAAAAGATAATTACGCAAAAATAATTAACAACCAAATTATCCCGGACTTTAATAATTTTCCTAAATGAACCCCTGGACCAGGACCAAAACGCCATAAGCCTTCTTCGTTGTGATAAGTAGTTTTCGCAGGAGCGATTTGGCCTAAGTTCTCTGAAACACCCTGTATATATATTTGTATACATATGGGTGATTTCATCTCAAATCGTGCAGGCAAAAAGGGTCGAATTTTAATTTCGCTGAAAAAAATATATGTTATGGCGTCGTCTCTTAAAACGCAGTAGCCACAAACGGCAAGTCCGTCGGATTTTTCGTTCTCGACTTACGAATTTTAAAAGAGGCCGCGGCGGAAAGCAGTGTTTTTCACATCCGTCGTGGGTCGTATGTTTCACTTGATCTCCCGCCATGGATTTTTAGTCCACATTATATTATCTTTTTCGAAGCACTCTGTGAGCACATTTAAAACGCTCTAATATAATGAAATAATTTTAGGCGGTTTGCGTTTTTTCTGTAAAAATGTCAAAAACGCCTCCTCAGTTAATTGTTGAAGAACTTTGACAATTAAATACTGGCGATCTACTTGGGTTACATTAATATTTTTATGTCCACAGAGAGCCCAAAACACGCTCTTTATATATATTATAAAATGACTTGGTTGTATGAAATATTCCTTGCGGGACGTCTACGTTAATGTTATGCGAAAACCAAAAAGTACCATTTTTGAAATCGATTTTCTCAAAAAACCCATTGTTTACTTTTTTATTTTTTGTTAAAATATAGATATGATAGTTGTCTATACGAAAAGCAAGTCGAGAAAGTGTGTATTTTGTTTGTATGTTCTATATTTAAGCATCAATATCGTACAAAAACGTGTTTTTACGGCTCGAAATGGACTTGCGAATCGCGTGTCTTCACAAACTTGAAAATATTTTTGCCCTTTTTCAACGTTCCCACATAAAAATGAAATACAGTAGTTCCACCCTGTTATATTTGTTGAATATTTTAATTTTTTTATAGGCAAAAATCTACATTGGAGTAGTTCAAAGAGAAAACAACACTTCTTAACAGACCAGCAGGCGTCGTAAATATTTAATGTGTAGAAATCGGCAGACGCCGTATTGATTCGGGGCCTTCATTTGCCTGTATGAACGTCCCACCCTTTCGGAACCAGCAGATGACCACGACCTTTCGCGCTCGTTGTGTTAGATAGGACAGCCCGTGACAGTAAAGCGAGCAGCGCACCCTGTGTCACGAGGAGTGAAATGGTACGAATGTGTCGTTGACGCGGCGAACCGTGACGGCCACCCTGGAGGAGTCAGTCAGATAGAGTATTGCACAAGGGAAAGCAAAGGAACTGTTGCTTTGGAGGATGAGGACACCACGGCCTTACAATATCGACGGTCAACAACAGTTCTGCCGTCCAAAACAACGCCGCGTGCGCGCTAAAACCGGCGGCACGGAACAAAAATCCCGCAGACGCATACACGAAGGTGGGCCGTTTTCGTTAGGGATGTGGGGAAATTTTGAAACCAGCCATCCGTGCACGCGTGAAACGATACCGCGCATTTGCCCAAGCTTCGAGCGCCCTATCCCTTGAAACGGCCGTGCTCTATCTCTCTCCGCGGAGATCCGATAGCACCGAAGGGTTACCTCTTTTGGAAACAGCAAAGCCCGGAGACTGACACTAAAAACGAGCGTGTTGGTAAATATATACTTATATTTATTCTGCCCGGAGACTAGTTGGGTCGAAGTCAGCCTCCTTGTCAACTATATCCGTTTGTGAAGAGTGGCCTTCTTCCGATATGAAAAGTTAGCACCGGCTGACGTGTTCTTTTGAAAATGGGAAGGGGAAAGAGTAAGTTTGATTAACTGCCGTAACTACCTCGAAAGCTCCTCTCCCGATATGAAGCTCGAGGCATGTTACGTCTCGGTTACCTTCTCGCGCATCGCTGCTCGAATCTATTCTTCACTTTGTTCCGCACAGCAACTGTTCCGCACAGCCGTCGTGGATGTGCGTAAGAGAGTGAAGAACAGATTCGAGCATCATCTGGACGCCGTCATCCTGCCAGGCTTCAGTGTCGTGGGACTGGACTCGGCGTCGGTCAGTTAAGACTTTTTTTATTTCGTGTGTGTTTCTTCGCCCCCGCTAAACTTTGTTTCTCGGGTGCGGTTTTGTTGAACGTTTTTTTTTAATGTTTTCTTACTAACTGTTTGTTAGCATTGTTTAGTTGTTGGGTTTATTTCGTCATGGCGTAGCGGCCTGACGGTACTGTAGAGAGCGTGTTCGCACGCATTTGGTTGTGTCCCGCTTAGGGAATGCCCGGAGGAGTTGGTTTTTGTTCTTGCCATGTGCGGCTAAGTTTTTCCGTCTTTATTAATTTTTTTTTTTTTTTATTTTTACGTGTCGTCGACATCTTTGTCTGACTCTTCACCAGGCGTGAACCTATCGCCTTGCCGCGCTCGAACCTAAATCTTTATTTTTTTTAACGCAATTTTCTTTAAGATCGGAGTTGGGTAATTTTATTCTTATTTATTTATTTTTATTTTCTACCCCTCTCCATGACACTCTCTCCGTGTGTTTCGGACCGTTTCTGTGTCATCATTTTTGTGTATTACGGAAGTGAAAGGATATTCCCTGGTGATCTGTGCGATGTGTGGTGAACAAACCCTAGCGTTTGTTTTCGGAAAGAATTGTATATAATATATCAATGATGTGATGACTTTCTATGTCTTAGTAATATGAGAGCTAACAGCTAGTCATGCTAGTTTACAGTGAAAGGTTTATAAATCGAAACAATGCAACGTCTGTGCCTCTTGGATATTGAAGTGGTTTCCCGCTCTTATCAAAACATAAATAACTATCCAATACCACAATATACGTTTATAATTGATTACAAAACGCCAACAAAAATTCAAGAAAACTTTTTTTACACTTCATAGAAACGCGCGGGTCGCTATGTCTGAATTAGGTCTTGCAAAACGAAGACGTCTTTTTCCGATATTGAGGCTTAAATATAGAACATACAAACAAAATACACACTTTCTCGGCTTGATTTTCGAGTAGAAATCTATTATATCTATATTTTAACAAAAAATAAAATACATAAAAATGTTTATTTCTTTTTAAAAATCGTTTTTAAAATTGGTACTTTTTGGTTTTCGCCTATAATGTAAACGTCCCGCAAAAGATATGTTATACAGCTGAGTCATTTTATAATATATATAAATAGCGTATTTTGGGCTCTCCGTAGACATAAAAAATGTTGATGTAACCCAAGTAGATCGCCAGTATTTAACTGTTTTAGTATTTAACTGTTAACTGACATTTTTACAGAAAAAAAGCAAAACGCCTAAAATTATTTCATGGTATTAGAGCCTTTTACATGTACTCACAGAGTGCTTGAAAAAGTTAATATAATGTGGACTGAAAATCCACGGCGGAAGATCGAGCGAAACATCCGACCCATGACGGATGTAAAAAACACTGCTCTCCGCCACGGTCTCTTTTAAAATTCGTAAGTCGAGAACGAAAAATCCGACCAAGTTGCGGTTTGTGGCTACTGCGTTTTTTGAGACGGCGCCATAAAATATTTTTTTTCAGCGAAATTAAAAATTCGACCCTTTTTGCCTGCACGATTTGAGATGAAAACACCCACACACACACACA
>JAZHYW010027024.1:0-14516 GCA_037355805.1 Ixodes ricinus | reverse complement strand
CTTCGTTTCAGTTACGTATTACTTTCTCTATTTTATCATTTTAATATAGATGTAAGCGGCTCTCGTGTTTGCACTTCCGCATGAGAATGTTAAAATGTTTTCTAATTTTCGCCCCACCCGCTCTGATTCGTTGGTACACTCAGAAACAACCGATATGTCCGGTCTAAAAGAAGCAATATATATTAAAATGCTGCGCACGCACGCCTCATTCAGCAAGACATTCCTCATTTTGTGAAACGCCGTCGAATACGAAAAATAAATAAAAAAATGTTTGAGTCAATACCTTTCTGTCCTTGAGTGTGGTAGTTGGTAAGTTACTCAGTTTGAAGAGTGGTATCTGGTGAATTTCGTTATTTATGTCCGTTTGCAGCTAAAAATATATTACCGAAAATGATTTTTTTTTTTTGGTGGGGGAGGAGAGAGTGTTTGTTTTTGGACACAAAAGCTTTGGGCTTATTCTCGTTTTTAACCGGCTTTGATGAGGCAGTTCCAAACGAAGAGTTATCGTTGTGTACATTAATATAGAAATCGTAAAGTAAATAAGTAGCTGAGGTTGAGACGGTGTGTGTGTATGTTCATTAAATAATTCTTGCCTTGTATCAGGATTAAACTATATCGAAGTAAATAACTAGCTTGCCCGCGTTTCTACTTTCTCATCGTGCGAATGAAACAATTGGCACACTTTCAATTTCCAAAAACGCATGGCGAACTAAGTAAAACTGCAACAATCGTTATTCAAAATCAAAATAAAAAATGTCCTCGGACCTTGCGTTTGTGAAATTGTAAATCAGGAAGGAAGCCTTTAAATATAAACAACCTAGATTTCAATTAGTCCTTGCTGCAAATAAATATAAAGGATGGTTGGTTCAGTGCCGAGCTTTGCATGTAAATATGTCACTGAACTTTAGGACTCACCACCCTCACCTTTTCCTGGCTAGAAGCTGTCAAGTTAACTAACGTGATCTTTGTTACCGTTGTTGTTGTCTAAGTTATGCTTTCGGATTTTTGAGACATAATCTGACTGCAGTGTTACAGATGACAATAAACTTGAGACGGGGAAAGTGAAATGAAGAAGGATGTTATAGTTTATGAAACCGAACAGGTCCTCCATGAAGGAAATTGAAACAAAAAACTGAAAGAAACAAAAAAGTAATAACAGGAGTAGATGAAGTAAAACCAAAAAAAATTAAGGCAGGAGATATTGTCACGAATGACGATTGATGAGGCGATGATAACTGAAGAAACTAAACGTTTAATGGGGCGCACTTGTGCCCAAAACAAAAAGGAACAGAAGAAAACAGCAGAGCGTCGAGGCGCCGATGGCGGCGTAACAGCAGGATCGTACGCTGGGGCGAGACTGGCTCCGGCTTGCCACGCGGAGCCCCATTTGTACACCGCGTGGGCTTCTGGAACAATCAGCGAAGAAGCTTCGGCGCGTAAAACATTCTAACCTCGAATTGAGCAACACGGTTCGCGAATTTACCAGAACATCACATTAGATTCAACAAAAAATTACACCATCTTCCCGAGGGAACCATGGGGTGATGCGGAGCATCGTGTTGGTTCCGAGGAAAGAGTCAGTTACGTGCTGACGTCGAGAGATGGCGCCACCGACTGCCCTAGCGTGACCCCCTACGCGAGCCTTCGTCGCGGCTCGCGGCAGAGAAACTTGGAACGCTCGCCGCTCGCCGTTTATTTTTTTTCACACTTGAAGGAGAGGAGACTAGAGGAGGAAGAGTTGCGCGTGCGCGCGCGGTGTGAGTAGCAAGCAGAACGCACGCGCAGTGCACGCAGCTGGTAGAGAGAGAGGCGGAGAGAGTAACGCGCAGCTGTTGGAGAGAGGAAGGAGGAGAGTTGCGCGTGCCGAGTGTGAGTGCGGACTACGACGCCGCGGGACATAGACCCGAGCAGAGATGCTCCGCATCTAAAAATTGAGTACCCACGGCCAGGAACCGAACCCTAGATTTCTGCGTGGAGGAATACGCGATAACCGTTAGACCACGGCCGCGCTGCCTACTTGGCCAGCTGCGCGCGGTATTACTCCCCCTTTAAAAAAAGTGCATCGCTCCGATGCACCACAAAACAAAACAAAGCAAATAAAAAGAACGGCAAACTAAAGAGTCATTTAGAACACGTAAGGTCCATACTCCTATCGGGCGTAATACGGCTTCAGGCGCATGACGGGGACGACTTCAGGTCGTGGTGGGTGGCGTGATGATGTTCTTGTTCCGTCGGGCATCACGTCGTAGTTCAGCTCCCCGAGGTGACGAAGTACCTTGTACGGTCCAAGTACCCGTTTCAGCAGCTTCTCACTGAGGCCGCGGCGACAGATGGGCGTCTACACCCACACCCTGTCTCCGGGCTGGGAGCGGACGTCCAAGCGACGAAGGTTGTAGAGACCCGCGTCGACGCGTTGCTAGTCTTGAATCAGGAGTCGGGCTAGCTGGCGGACTTCCTTCGGCCCTTTGAGCAACCACCTGGGCGTCGTCACTTCTCATTGTCAGATGGTTCATGGGGCAGCATAGCGTCCAGCATGGTTGTTACCTTCCGACCATGTACCAGCTGGAAGGTGCGAATCCAGGTGGTCTTTTGAACCGGCGAACGTGACGTAGGGCAACACCTCGTCCCACGTCCTGTGCTGCTACGTCGACGTACATAGAGATCATGTCGGCGATTGTCTTCTTGAGTCGCTCCGTCAGTCCGTTGGTCTGCGGTGGTACGCAGTGGTATAACGATGGCTGGTGTGACTGAGCCGGAGGATTTCTTGGGTCAGCTGTGCCATGAACGATGATCCGCGATCTGTGATCAGAACTTCGGTAGCGCCGTGCCGGAGGACGGTGGGCTCAATGATTAACTTGGCGACTTCCACAGCAGTCCCTGAAGAAAGGGCTTTCGTTTCGGCGTACCGCGTGGAGATAATCTGTGGTGATGATTATCCAGCGGTTTCCCGACGTTGACGGCGGAAAAGGGCCAAGTAGATCCATTCCGATCTGCTGGAACGGTGCGGTCGGGGAGCAATCTGCTGCAGGAGATCTCCGGCTTCGTCGGCGGTTTGTTATGTCGCTGGCACTCGTGGCACAATCGGGTGTAGAGGTGGACGGTTTGGGCAGCTTGGACCAGTAATACGCACTACGAATACGGGCCGGTGTTCGGCTGTAACCGGGTGTCCGGACGTCGGGACGTCATGACATACTTGAAAAATCTCCTCTCGAAGGTCGGTCGGAATTGCCAGCAACCATGGTGAGTTGTTGTACCCGAGGTTTTCTTTGTAGCGTACACTTGGAAGCACTCGTCGTTATTGTCGTCGCTGCAGCCGGAAGGGGTTCCGACGGGGGCTCTGGACAGACAGTCGGCGTCGCAGTGCTTGCAGCCTGACTTAGACCACAGTCATGTTGGACTCTTGTAGTCGGAGACTCCATCGAGCGAGGCGTCCTAATGGGTCCTTGAAGTTCGCAAGACACCAAAGCGAGTGGTGGCGTCACCACGCGGAACGAGCTCCCGTGCAAGTACCGACGAAAAACTTCGTGAATGCCTAGACGACCACAAGGCATTATTTCTCAGTCGTGGAGTAATCTTTTTCCGCCTTGGACGGTGTCCGACTTGCCTAGGCGATAACTCGCTCGATGCCTTCTTGCAGTTGGACCAGCAATGCGCCCAGTCCTGCGTTACATGCGCCCATGCGAATCTCGGTTTCCGTCGGCATTGAGGTCGCCCTCACTCACCCTCACCCTCACAGTCACACTCACCGAAGCCCCTCCTTACCCTCACCCTCACGGCCACTCACCTTCAGCCCTTAACTTACCCTCATCCTCACAGTCACACTCACCTTCGGCCCTTCACTCACCCTCATTGAACCTCACGGCCCTCACGCCCCTCACGCACTCACTAGCGCCCTCACGCCCCTCACGCACTCACCGCCCTCACGGCCCTCACGCTCTCATGGCGCTCACGCCACTCACCGACCCCTCACGCCCCTCACTCACTCATGGCCCTCACGCCCCTCACGCACTCACCCGCCCTCATGGCCCTCGCGCACTCACCGCCCTCACGGCCCTCACGCACCCTCACAGCCCTCCCGCCCCCACCCACACACTCCCCACCCTCATGGCCCTCACGGACTCTTAGCCCTCACGCCCTCACGCACTCATGGCCCCTCACGCCACTCGGGCCCGCTTCAGATGGGGCAATTTCGCCCATAAACTTGACGTCGCAACACCAGCAACACGGGCCGCCCGTGTTCACACTCAGCAACCATTTGCTGCAATTTGCCATCATCATCATGAAATTTTATTTTTCTTGCAGTATTTAGACACACAATTACGTGCTATAAACGTGTTTTTATGCATTCAAATCTCGCTGAGAATACTAATGCATATTTCTGAAACAGTTTATTTCCAAAAACGATCGATTTCAAACCAGAATCAAGTCTATCGTTATCATCATCACCGGCACGAGGTATCACGTGAAAATATCGCGTCCCTGATTGGGTGCCGGCGCTTCAAACGTCTTCAAATTGCTCCGTGTTGCTCGCGTGTTTCGAGGCCAACCCGATCTCAGCAATTCGTGTCGATCTATGGAAGCTAAGGAACAACCCGCCAGCAGCACCAAAATGGCTGAGAAAGGTTGCTTCGTCTGAGGGGGGCTCACGCACTCACCGCCCTCACGCCCCTCACGCATTCATGGCCCTCACCGCCCTCACGGCCCTCACACCCCTCGCCCCTCACGCACTCGTGGCCCTCACGCTCCTCACGCACTCACCGCCCTCACGGCCCTCATACCCCTCACGCACTCATGGCCCTCACGCCACTCACCGCCCTCGCCCATCACGCACTCATGACCCTCACACCCTCACGCACTCACCCCCTCACACGGCCCTCACGCACTCACGATCCTCACAGCCCTCACAGCCCTCACGGCCCTCACTCATCCTCACACTCATGGATTTTCCTGGTTCAAGAAACTCACTCACCCTCACCTCACCCGTGAAGATGAGGGTGAATGAGGGTGAATGAGGGTGAGTGAGGGCACTCATGAGTGAGGTTTGCCGAGGTATGGTCTGGAGTCGTCGTTTCAGCCCGTCCAATGCCTGCTGCTGCTCCTCGGCCCATTCGAACTTCTCAGCGTCCTTTGTTAGGTTTGTGAGCGGTGCGGAAATTTGAGCGAAATCCCGAACGAAGCGTCGAAAGTGAGCATAACGTCGAGGAATCTTCGCACGGCCTTCTTGTCTGTCGGCGCTGGAAATGCCGCGACGGCGCGAGTATTTTCGGAGTCTGGGCGGACGCCTTTTGTTACTAACTACGTGGCCTGGTAACTTCAGTTCGTCATAGGCAAACCGGCACTTGGACGGCGGAGTTGAGTCCGGCGGTCTGAATGGCTTGGAGAACAGCTCGTAGTCGGCGCAAGTGCTTGTCGAAGTCACTGAAAACAATACGACGTCGTCCGAAGGTAGACGAGACAGCTCTGCCACATCAGCCCTGCCGGTACTGTGTCCATGAGACGCTGGAAAGTTGCTGGCGCCGTGCATTGGCTGAAAGACATCACCTTGAACTCGTACAGGTCATCCGGCGTGACGAAAGCTGTCTTCTCTCGGTCCCGTTCGTCGACTTCGATCTGCCAGTAGCCGCTATTCAGGTCCATCGATGGAAAAGTATCGAGAGTGGCGCAGCCGGTCTAGTGTGTCTTCAATTCGGGAGGTTGGGATAGACGTCTTTCTTCGTTACCGCGTTCAGCTGCCAGTAGTCCACGCAGAACCCAAGTGTTTCGTCCTTCTTCCTAACCAGCGGGACTGGAGATGCCCACGGGCTGCTTGAAGGTTGGATCATGTCGTTGTTCAGCATCTCCAAGAAGTTGCTCCTGGATCACCTCCCTTTCTTTAGCGGAGACTCTGTACGGCGATCCATGCACAGGGCACGCGTCGTCCTCGTTAACGATGCCGTGCTTTGCAACGGCGGTTTGGCACACCTTCGACGACGTCGCAAAGCAGTCGCGGTATTCGGCGAGGAGGTCATTCAACTGCCGTGTTTCGGGCCTGAAAGCCTGGAGTCAATGTCAAGCTGCGCTGACGGCGTAATGTCTTTCTGAGGTGGCGATGATTCTTCACCAATCGCGGCGATTTCGGCGGAGTTCCGAAGTTCCTCGACGTGGCCCACAGCGGCACCTTTCGTGAGGTGTTGCGTTTCTTGTCGGAAGTTTGTCATGAGGACCACGGTGCGCCCATCCTGAAGTTTAGTCACTCCTCTTGCGACGCCTATTCCTCTTCCAGGAACAACTGAAGGTTGCCTTCCACAACAACTTCGCCGCAGGTAGCTGCATTGGTCACGACGGGAACGACAACAGTTGGTTGCGGCGGCAGGTTCACGTGGTCGACAGCGACTCAGACGGCGTCTGACGCTGTTCAGGGTTTCTCTGAAGGTGGAACAGGTGTTCGCAGTGTCAATCGGTTTTCACCAAGGTGGGTGACGGCACCGTATTCACACAGAAGTCCATGCCGAAACTAATGTATCTGACACAGTCTTGTAGAACAACGAATTTCACAGGGCACGTCTCACCATTGATCTTGACGCGAGTGGTGGATCTCCCGACTTGTGCTGATGAGGTGCCACTGGGCAGTTCGTATTTGATGCCCATCCCATGGCGTTGTCACTTTTTTCAGACGGCAGGAAAGCCTCCCACTCAAGACTGAGTAGTCTGCTCCGGTGTCCACGAGTTCCGATGCGTCGGGGCCGTCGATAACAACGTTTAGGTTATTGGACACCGTTGCAGGGGCGTCGGTGCGATGCGGGGCGTCGGGAGAGTGGGAGCGCTCTGGCGTTCTTGGAAACTCTTTGCTTCGGTTGTTTTAGGTAACGTCACCTACAGGCGTTGCCACGCCCGTTTTCACGGCGTGCAGGGGAGACAGGCTCTCTTGGCGGGGTCGTGGCGCTGGGGACGCTGAACGTCATGGCGATGGGGAGCGGGCTTCACGGCGGCGAAACGGCACTGGGAGGGCGAGCATCGGAGGTACTCCTCGATGTCTCGAGGGCGTTCGCCGTACCTGGGGCGTGGGTCGTTCGGTGGAGCGTATGCAGCCCCAGTTGTCGATAGGGGCATCGACGGTAAATGTGGTCCGCTTCACTGAAGTGATAGCAGATGGGTCGTCGATCCGCTGTTCTCCAAACGTCGGTTTCTTTTGCGCCGGTTGGTCTCGGCGGTCGTACTAATGTCCTTCGTCTTTGCGTCGGCGGTACGCCTGAGGTTGGCGAGTCCCGTCGTGGAGCCACCGGGTGATGTTGAGCAGCTGGCGGCGGTCCTCGGCGCCTGCGGCGTAGGTCAGCCCTCGGCTCATCGGCTGCGGCCACGGTGACAGGGGTATCCGGCCAGAACGCTCGCTTAGCCTCGTCCCGAACAACCTCGGCAATGGATATTGAGGCCGGGTGCTCAGCCGTCGGCAGAAACTGCTAAAGCTCCTCGCATGATGCCGCGAATGAGTTCACGAATGCCCAGGGAGTCGTGGGCGAGTTCGCAAGGTGACTGCAGAAACCGCACTGTTGCCGGGGTCTCGGTGGTGGCTGACTCGGGCTGCAGAGCACGCTCGATATTCAGTGAGCTTCGTGACCAATCTTTCAACGGACGTCGGTGGGTTTCGTGAGTCCACCGAAGATGTCGTCCTTCACGCACGCATCAGAATACGCAGCTGCTTTTCCTCGGTGGCCTGAGGGTCGGCGCGGAAGCTCAGGCGTGCGACGTCTTCTACCGAAACTCGTGACGTTCTCATTTGGGCTCTGGGTCCTGGATTGCAGCACGTCTTCGGCCCTCTGTCTTCGGTGTTGGTTGGCGAATGTACGCTTCAGCTCGTTCTTGCAACGCTCCCATGAAGTCAAGGAAGCTTCGTGGTTTTCGAACCAGCGCCTTGCAGTTCGCTTCAAGTGAGAAATAGAGGTTCTACAGGCGTTGATCGTCACTACACCCGTTGTGGCGAGCCTCGCGTTCATACTAGTTGATCCGGTCTTCGACGTCCTCGTAGATTTCGCCGAGGAAAGGATAGGCATCCGCGGAGCGTGTGCAGGACGACGACGGGTGGGGTAGTCATCTTCGAGATCTTCTTCTTCGGCTTCTGCGGCAGGGGTCCGGATTCCGAGTGTTGGACTTTGGTATGGCGGCCTGCTCGAGCGTCGGCTTTTCAGCGAAGGGTAGCCTTCCGTGGCTGAGCACCTCACTTGGCCGGGATGTATTCGGAGGTGTACGCTCCACGGGCATAGATTGCGATCTACCGTACCTCCACCAAAATGTCACGAATGACAATTGATGAGGCTGCAGATAACTGAAGAAACTAAACGTTCAATGGGGCGCACCTGTGCCCAAAACCAAAAAGAACAGAAGAAAAGCAGAGCGTCGCAGGCCTCGATAGTCGGCGTAACAGCAGCTGCGTTCAGCTGGGGCGAGACTGGCTCGGCATGCCACGCGGAGCCCCATTTGCACACCCGTGGGCTTCTGGAACAATCAGCGTGAAGCTTCGGCGTGAAGAACATTCTAACCTCGAATCAGCAACACGGTTCTCGAATTTACCAGAACATCACATTAGAGTCCCCTAAAATGCGTACCCGCGGCCAGGAATCGAACCCTGGCTTTCTGCGTGGTGGGATAGCGCGATAACCGTTAGGCCGCGGCCGCGCTGCCTACTTTGCCAGCTTCGCACGCGGCATTGTATAAGAGAAAGATAAACAGAGCAGCGTTTAATTTAGATCGATGATGCTCCTCGATCTTTTGCCCAGGTCCGGGCCTAGGTAGAGCAAACCTTTCTCGTCTGTAATCACTTGACCTTCCGCATGTGCAAACCGATGTGTTCGTACCTTTGTCGTCCACAACTTTACTAATATGATGAGACGAGGGCCGCTACCACAGCTTTTGAAACGTTGGAGGGATGCGGAGCCTGTTCCACTCCAGTCACTTGGAATGTGGTAGTGGGTAGATGAAAGAGCGACTGATAGCGACTCTGGTGGGCTACAGGTCTGTCCCAAGTGTATGTTGATTACAGGGGCATCCACCGCAGTGAGAGCAGATGGGTCGACCTTGAGTATTAGTCATGGTGGACTAATGGACAAAGTGCGAGGTGATTGTGAGTGTGTATTTGTGCTTTACGCATCAGGGAGGCTTCCTCTCGTGAATGACTATATGAGGGTAAGAGGTAGAAAAAAGAAGACACTGCAGGCTCATCACTGAGAATTGTTTTTCTAACTTTATGGAGCTTCTTTCTTGTCAATTTCGGTTCATATTCTTGCCCTGCCGGCCATGCATGAGGGAGTCTCAATTCACTTCGCGGGTGAGTTCATGACCTCAGCTATTCCCACTCAGCCCCTGGCCTCCTCAGACCCACTGGATCTCAATTTTTAGCAGCGGGTATTTCTACGTGTGTCCGTTGCAGAATGCTGTGGATGTATGTGGGTAGTTTACTCTTTATAAAAGCTCTGCAGGCATGTCCAATTCAATTCAATTCAAATTTTTTATTAATCCCTGAATCAAGAAAGAGCGAAGAAAAAAGCAACTCAAACGATGCTTGGCTTGCCCTCCCACCCCCCCCCCTTGCAGCACAGGGAAAAACAAAATGTAGACGTAAACTCCCTAGAATTCAACATATTCAAAAGACAGCACGGAAAGGCGTAATTTCTATTGCTAAGAAAAAAGAGTGCAAACAAAAGGGAGAGAAAAAACAACGACTAAAAAGTAAGTGAAGAATAAAAACACGCGCAGCGCTTAACGTTTGTGTTATACTGAGTTTTTATTTTTTTATTTCTTAGAGCATTCATGGGAGTAACCATTAGACAAAAAGTGAACGTATTTGTTTGGCGGACATACTGGAGATATCTGATTTGAGTTCATCAAAACGATTCAAAAGACTGGGGAGGGTACATATTAACATCTGATTCCCTTAGTGGGTTCTTCATTGTGGCACTATCTATATCTCAGCATTACAAGTCGGATAAATTGCGTGTCTAAGTTCAAGTTGTGAAATTGATAATGCATATTTTTATTCTGTCTAAAAGACCTTTTGTAGGAGAAGTGGAAGTGCTATAGTGATTTGGAATTTGTGCTATATTAAATGCATCAAATAATAGCTTGGCTTGACTATCATATGCTGCATGACATAAAACTGGAATTTTTTTTGATGATTATGTATTAGTTTAAGAGTTTTGGCGATTATGTTTCCTCATACTAAAAAGCAATAGTTGTAGAGTGTGTAAAAAAGGGTCTTCTATTTATAGTAGCATAACAGAGATGGGAATCATATTTCTGTATTTTTATATGACCCCACAAAATTCGATAGCTTACTACTTTGTCATTGTCACCAATGACGGGGCCCTCAATGTTCATCAGTCACCGTACCGTTATCAGCCGCCGTACGGAGGCGCCCAGCCAAGCCAGCCAAGCAGCCAAGCCGATCCACTACGAAGAGCGGAGAGTATCTCTCCTCCACGCGCCCGTAATGCCGAGAGAAAAAGTGGAAAGGAGGCGACCACCGACTAAATTCCGTCTAACGCAGACAATATTGCTTTATATTTTTTTTTCGCGTAAATTCATTTTTGGCACGCGTGTCCCAACCAGACTGTTTTGAAAAACTTTTTTTTCAGGGGCCCTTTGAAGGGCTTCTGAAAAAGAAAAAAAAAGTTTTTTTTAAACAGTCTGGTTGGGACACGCGTGTCAAAAAATGAATTTTACGCGAAAATAATTTTTTTAGAGCAATATTGACGGCGAGAGATTTATTTGAAATTTTGCGCACAAATTCCAGGTCATTCAGCTCGGCTTCTCATTGGTAACGATGGTCATTCAAATCAGCTTCTCATTGGCCAATAGAATGAGTGACAGCTTTGATGTTGGTTATAAAATCTTCGTGATCTCTTGAAATCGCCTTTTGAATTACATATTTTTAGCTTTAAGAAACAATCCATCGAATGAACGTCGTAATTGTTTACAAACGTTTTACAAAATCGTTACTTCCGTTCGAATAAAACAACAAACAAAAGCTTCGCCATTTTGTTTTTCTGTCATGGTCGCCGCCTTGCAACGCGTCTCGCGTCCTCGGGTGGTTTTATAGTTTTATCGCGTTTATATGTGAAGACCTCCTGAAGAGGGCTAGTTGCTTGTGTTAGTTAGTCATGGCCGATTCACATGACGGACTGATCCGCGGAGGGTGACGACATGTCTGCGGTTCGTCTGTCTCCCAAGCGCATCCACACGAGGGATACGACGAGCAGACGACAGCGAGGACGGACCGAACCTGGTCGCCACCCCACAGTGCCGCGAAACTCCAACATCGCACCGTGGCACCGTTGTCCAAGAGAGAAATCGACGTTTGCTACCGCGATAAAGAATCGTACGCCGCTGTCACGTACAGATCGAGACAAAACACCGTGATAGGCTTCGCGCGAAGCGCCACTAGCTTTACTAACCCAAAGCATGAGAGTGACACAGGCATGGTCCAGCTCGAGAAGGGTTCCGCGTAGAAGCGACGAAGTTCTGGGCTCGCGAAGGGCGCTTGGAGATGCCTTCACGCACTCCGCGCTCGTGCACAACACTCAAGTTCATTACAGCCACAAGAGAGGTCTTGCTCGGTGAAATCCTGATTGGACGTGCAAGAATCATCGCGGCGTGCTAGACGAGTTTTGACGGAAGCTTCTTGACGCGGACCCGGAGGAGTACAGGAACCTGCGTCGCGTCAGCCAAAGTTTCTGCAGTTCCTTTCACACGTGGAACGAAGAAACGCCCGACAAAATGAACCAGCGAACGCACAAAACACAACGATGCGCCACTTTTGTTTTCATCGCCCAGAAACAAAAACAAGAAAACAATGTACCGTTGCCAGACTAAACGCATTTCAAGTCAATCTCCTGCCAAAAATCCGCAAGTGAAAAAGGCGCTTGACTTTATCAGTCCGCGCGTCCGCGGACGAGGCGCGGATTGCAGGAATCGGTGACGTGCCGGTCACTTGCTACACGGTCTGCGGACGAAAATCGCGATTCGGTCCGTCGTGTGAATCGGCTGTACGACGCGGTACGACGTGCAACCGGCAGACGCAGGAAGTAGCAATGGCTCTCGTACGGGGCGCAGCCAAGCCAGCCAAGCAGCCAAGCCGATCCACTACGAAGAGGCGGGGAGGGCGGGGAGTACCTCTCCTCCACGCGCCCGAAATGCCGAGAGAGAAAAAAGTGGAAAGGAGGTAACTACCGACTAAATTGCGTCTGGCGAAATCAATATTGCTCTAAAAAAATTTTTTTTGTTGTGTAAAATTAATTTTTTGACACGCGTGTCCCAACAAGACTGTTTAAAAAAAACTTTTTTCTTCTCTTCAGGGGCCCCTTAAAGGGCGAATAACCTTAGTCTTTTTGTTTTGTGGCCTTCGCCACTCAGGCTAAATGAAGGTGAACTAGAATAATGCCATCCGTACGCAAGTTGGATAGTGAGATTGATTGGTTCTGGGAACACCAGAAGCGGTAAGTGAAATTTTCGGTGTTAATGATTAAAAATGTAATTGGGTATATTAAATTTTTTTCGTAAACTTAATTCTAAAAAACTTTCACTTATTTCATGCACTTTATATGTTATGTCAAACGACCGCTGAAGAACTTTAAGATATGCTACTCGACAGCGAACGATTTATACAAAAAATCACAAAAAAGTTCAATAGACTATGCCAGTTAAAGAGCTTCTGGCCACCGCCATATTCAAAGTTGGTGTATTTTGCGGTTGTTTCGATCGCTTTTTGAAGCCACAGACATACGCCTGTTGGAAAGCGGAGTTCCCAACATTACAAATATATATATATATATATATATATATATATATATATATATATAAAGAAAATATAGCGTAGGATGCCGGAGACTATAAAGTAATGAAGACGCACTTCGAAACGTTGTTGGAGTTTTAAAGCATTTAGTGAGTCGACGTTTCGGCCTGAGACAAGCCTTCTTCAAGGCTGGCACCCAAAATCGGTTACAGAGTGGCTTTCGGTTTCCACACCGGGTTGCGTCACGTGTCAAATCACGTGTAAAAATTCCAAAGTAAAACAAAAATTCTGCTACGCTTTGTGTTAACACGTGACACCTAAAACCACGGTAGTGAGTACGAATTCCAATTTCACCTACATAATCCACGGAAACTTAAACTGCGGCACAAGTAATGTGATATACCTCCTGACATGTGGCACCTGCGGTAAGCAGTACGTGGGCCAAACTAGCACACCTTTTCCGATTGAGGTTTAACAATCACAAAGCGCATGTAAATACATTTCCCGAATTCCCCATTTCAAAACATATGGCTTTGCCCAAACACACGTTTGACCAACTGGACGCCACCTTTCTACAATCCAATTTCAAAAGCAACCGTGAGCGAGAGCAGAGAGAATCGTACCTTATTTACAAATTTAATTCAATCCGGGCTGGTATTAATGAAGATCCCGGTATAATGTCATTGTGCATGCAACCTACCTTGATCGCCCTGTAGCGGAGTGACTGTAGCTAATTCAATCCCATTAGTACAATCCTTTTATTTTTCCGCGTACCTTTCTGTATTACCTGTCGATGAGTCAACAGGTCATGAGCTTCAATCCGCACTTTCCACCTGTTGATCCTTTTTGAATGTTCTGGGGACTGTGGTTAACACTGTTAATTTGCGTGTTTCTTTTTTTTCTAATGCAGGGGATTTGTTTATGCGCTTTGGCCGAGGTTTGCTTCATTTACTGTGCACGTTTTTTTCAATCTTCTTTTGTTTAATGCTGGGGGTTTTGTTGATGCACGCTGGCATTGATATACTGTGCGCGCTTATTTCATTATATTTTTTGTTATTTTATATATATATATATATATATATATATATATATATATATATATATATATATATATATACATATATATATATATATAATAATATATATATATATATATATATATATATGCAGAGGAGTTTGTCTGCGTTTTGGCGTTAATCTACTGTGCACGCTTATTGAATTAATTTTTTTTTTTTACAGTGCTTTTTTTGTGTTACGTTTTTCCGCGGCGTGCGTTGCTAGCCATCTGGGCCGATCCAACTCTGTGAACGTGATGCGCCCTCCACACGTAACGGCGCGCTGCATTCCTGGGGTCACGAAAATTGACGCGACCTTTGTTTGGCTCCGATGGCTGGCGGCGTCTGCTGCGGCCGGGCGTGGAAAAAAACAAAGCATAGCAGCAATATTTTTTTTTTTACTTTGGAGTTTTTACACGTGATTTGACACGTGACGCAACCCAGCTATGAAACCGAAAGCCACTCTGTAACCGATTTTGGGTACCAGTCTTGAAGAAGGCTTGTCTCAGGCCGAAACGTCGACTCACTAAATGCTTTAAAACTCCAACAACGTTTCGAAGTGCAGACTTCATTACTTTATAGTCTTCGGCATCCTGCGCTATATTTCTCTTTATCTATCTATCTCTCTCTCTCTCTCTCTCTCTCTCTCTCTATATATATATATATATATATATATATATATATATATATATATATATATA
>JAZHYW010027023.1:0-182110 GCA_037355805.1 Ixodes ricinus | reverse complement strand
ATTGAAGGATACTGGAACGATGTTTATTTTCAAACCCGCATCAGAGCATCAATAAATTTAAGAAAATAATTGTTTAAAAAGATGGCCGCAATTAACAAATTAACTATCACAAATAAAATAAAATTGGTCGTTTTGTCAAATAGCGTAACACAATGCCAAGTATACCATCATTTCAAACCTTCATATAGTAACATCAATCCACTATTATCTTATACGAGACAAAGGCGTTCCGCTAATATACGCAGCTATTGCAGTAGTTACACATATTGCTTTACATTAGTAAAAGTCATATAAATAAAACTTGTTTTTTTGTTCGTATGCACTTCGTATTTTTTATTTGTTGTTTGGCTAAAACTCCTTTGTTTCACAAATGTGTCTCCGAAATTTCTAATTTCTTTGTCGTATTTGTTTGTTCCAAGAATCCAGTCTTGTCAAAACTCGTGTAAGAACACAATATTTGGGATGCATTCCCAATTTCCTTTCCACTCGCCTGGTTCCTTCCTCATTCAACGAGAGAAAAAAAACGACCATTCGGCGACTCCGGAGAGTTTCCGATTGCGTGTTTTCTTTCCCCCAACGAAAGGGAAGTGCGGTTCGCGAAGCCGAGAGCGAAGGTGTCGACTCCTCTTCCGTGGCCTGTCACGGATTCTATTCTCGAGGTTAATCGATCATGCAAGCGAGAACCCCATCCCGCTTGCGGCAAGGAGCGCCAAAGGGAATCTTTCTCGATGGAATAGGAGCAGCAGCAGTAGGAACGCCGGAGGCTACATGCTTCCGATGAGGACAGCGAGGAGCCATTTTCAAACTACTGGAATCTTTGACGGGCGTAGCTTTCAGGACAAGGGTGAGCTGGAGGTGAGCGGATCAAACAGGAATTTCCGGTATAATAACGCTGTAGAGGAGAATCGGAAGACGATGCCTCATTGACTCGCTGTTCGATGTGCGCGGAGCGCGAGGCTATATTTCAACCGGAACGCATGACGTTTGGTGTTCGAAGTTTATCAGAAACAGGTAGAAGGAAAATGATCAGTATACAAATCATACAGGGGATTCAATGCGAAACGTCGTCGAGCGGTAGCATACATAACACTGATACACTTGCAACGGAACGCGGAGTCATAGTAACTCAGGCCGGATTATATGATCCGGTAGAACATGAAGATCCAAACTGAATACTCGTAAAATTGCGTGAGCTAATTTTAGTTAACGAGAAGCTGAAGAGGTTCTTAAAAGAAACAGGGTAGAAGTAAATTCTTGCGCGATTTTGGTCGCGTGAATTCGAATATCACGAGCATTTGACCCAAACGTATCACTAGACCCCAGAGGATTCAACTGCCTTGTGCGTGCCGCCTGTGAGGGAACATGGACAGCCATTGTGACTGCTCGGGTATGGCTTGCGGAAGGCGCGGGAATGTTGAGATATCTCCATAACGGGCACGATTCCGTCCTCTCACAGAATACGCCATCACCGGGAAGGAGGCGGGGGCTTCAGTGGTTTTCTTTAAAGTGTTGTTGCGGCTGCTTGACACCTCAATCTGAACTACAATTTCAAAAATTCGTAATCCTGGAAGTCAAAAGAACAAACATTTTAGGACCTTTTTTATTTTTTTTTTTTATTGCAGGTCCGTTTTGAGTTTTCGTTTAACGCAGCAATATCCACGAAAGAGATGCTAGCCCTAAATCACCGTGATTATAGTTTTACAAAATAAATAGGTTGTGTCGAGAAGACAAAACATCCCAACTTTCCAACCAAAAAACCAAGAAAAAACACCGCAAGAAAAGATTGATTAAATAGTACTATACGTTTGTGGTGCTTCCGATACAGGTAATTCCACACATTCTTTTTGTGGAATAGTAGTCACCACTGGAAAAGAAAACTGGGAACACCATTGCGGTTGTCATATGGCAACTAGAGCTATCAAATGCATAAAAAGGATTTGACGTAATGAAAGAGTTTGTTTTTCTATCTACCCCCAAAACCTTTCGAAGGTTGTATGTAGCTATATTATTATATGAAAGAATTCGGCACTTGTGTTTTCAACTTTCACGAGGTGCGTTGAAGAGATGTGAGCGATTATTTTTATAAAAGCAATGCCACATATACAATAAACTGTTTTGAATTTCCGAAATTGTGCACTAAAAATACCGAACATCCGATTTAGGGTTTTCTGCTTTATATGCCTGTTTCTAATTTCACTTATTTTTTTTTTTTTTTTTGAAAACGCCGCGAAATAGGTTTTTTTAACACAAGCCATTTGTCTAATTAATTTTGTTGAGGGCAGATATTTTCAAGCAACGAATTAGACGATTTAGTGCTCAAGAGTGATTCGCTTTTCTGCGTTTAATAAAGAGCAAGCAGGATAATCATGTCTTCATGATTTCTTCTGTCGCAAGGGAAGCCGCTCATAGAGCAGGGTTCGCCTTTGGCTGTGACCCTCATCCTCAGGGATTCCATGGAAGAGAGCGGAGGCTGCATTCGTTTGCTTTCCTTCGCAGTGCCAAAACACAGGAACAAAGGACTTACATCGGCTTTCGCTTTGACGAACGTCGCTCGATAACGTTACGCAAGATCGCCACCTCTCCCCGAGCTCCCGTCCCACGCTTCCTTAGTACCGCCAGTGTTGTGCGACTCTTGTGTATCGCGAATTTCTGTAGCAGCGCCGAGTCTGCCGTATCCAGACGTAACTTCTCTATGGCTGCAGGCGAGCAGGCAATCCGCAGCCGTCAAGGGCGCTACAGCTCTTCGACGCTGAAATCTGCGTCGTTCGATCCGTGTAAAAGGTGCAGTGTAGGCTCTGCGACAATACGTTTTCGGCACGCGGCACAGCTCTGGACGCGTCACCAACGGTTTTCCTTTCGCTTATTCCGGGCGTGGAATAATTCCCCAGGTCGTCCTGATTAAAGGATAACGAAACCACCGACTCATTTTGAACAATCAGTTGGCAAACAGACCGGCGCATTTAATCTCTCAAGCTTATTCTTTTTTTTTTTTTTTTAAATTGCCTAAATGAATTATCATGCGCGGGTCAACCAAATGAAAAAAAAATCGAACAATTTATGAAAACAAAATAGATCTCAACCGTGCGCACGATCTACGGTTTCCTCGTAACGCTTTTTTTTTTTTCTTGCTCGAACTTAATTAGAATGGCTTCGCTTTTCTCGTTCGTCTGACGTCTTCTTCATTAGGGAGGATCGCCTTCTGTTACAGGTTAAATTTTGCCTGCCTCTAGCGGAACGGGCGACGCGCACATCGCGTTCGAAGCTTCTATTTAAGCACGTGTTATCGTCAACATGGCCGGGTTGCAAACATATACACCTTGGTTCTGTTAGCATTTTATTCCCAGGATCTTTCGTACGTCCTGACACGGTTTATTCATAGAGCCAGTTCCATCCGTTTTGTTCTCAGTGGCAGGCACACCAACTTCTGTAAATTATCTTGTGAAATATTTTCCATGTTTGTGCCCTTGGTATGGAAAGGAAAAGGTCCTCCTCAACTTGTGATGTGAATTCAAAAAACAAGCCTATGATGCCTACATCCGTTTTATCTAAGCGTTTTATTTTTTTTTACTTTTTTATCGAAAGACGAAAATCAATCGATACTTCCTGAGTGGCACTTTTTACCACCCAGTGAATATTTATTTCAGCTGGAACAGTTCACAACTCAATGTGCACCTATTTCCAGTATATGAAACAATTACATGTTGGGTGACACTTGCACACCAAAAAACACGGCGGTTTATATTACAGGGTACTGTAACTAAGCCCAGGTAAACAAAGTTGTACAACAGGATATGTTTTCAAAACAAATACATAGTGCGGCCACCAGAGTACTTATTTCCCGCTTCACATGTTTCTTTTTATAATTAACCGCTTCCGATATCGTCCATAAAGAAAGTTCCGCTCTCTGAGACACGCCTCACTGAACAGCACACCTCTCCAAATTTCCGCACGCTCATCAGCGGGAAGCATTATAGCCAACACCGGAAGCTTGTCGACCCTAGTGTCGGCGGCATCCTAGCTCGCGTTCTCGATCAGAGCGAAGAAGCAGGGAAGCCTCGCAACACCACCGCGCTTATCGGGTCATAAACAAGGTGTGCGCGGACGCGGCGAATGTGCTTGCCTGCACAATGAGGCGTCAGCGTGACGCCCACCGAACATTCAAAAGCGAGCCACGTCTCTCTGCCGCCTTTGTTGTCCGCTTCACAGGCCACAGGCGCGTTCGAGGCAGCTTGTTGATGCACGCCATCCTGGGTCCGGTTGCTACCGTATCCAAAATATTGTGTTCTTTGCGTGCGTGTGCGTGTTTTTTTTTTTTTTACAGCGCACAATGTACGTTTCTGGTTCGCAGCCTTGTTTTGTCAATTCAAACGGGGCGCTCTTTGAGTTCTGATTTCGATACGGAGTACATTTAATTCCCCAAAACTATTTAATTAAAACGCCGTTCCTTTTTTTATTTTTTTGGAAGCGTGGGGGACTGGGATTTCGGCAATTTTATAAGGTTGAAAGAACGGGAGAGCAGTTCTTTTTAATGTGCTGCTGCTATCGGCGTTGAATGTCTTATGCTTGTACGCGACGCTTATGTTCACTGCGGTAATGTGTGACCAACCTGTTTATAAACACGTGAAATCGACGGCCCTTGCTTCTGGTAACTAGTGAGCAGAATGATTGGGGATATAGGAAAGCTACTTCTGTGCCTTAACTGCTTCATGCTATATACTCGTTCGACGGGGGCATCACTGCAATGGGCCTCCTGCGCTGAAGTTTTGAACAAACCGTGGCGCCCTCGTTTCGGGTAGCACAAGCTCACCTGGTTGGGGCTACCGCTATAGTGGCACCTTCGCCGTGATTTTTTCCTCCTGTGTAGTGCAGAACAGCGAAAAAACACCTTTGGACTTCCGAAATCGGCTACTTTTAACGCCGCAAGACAATCAAAAGTTCCGGATTCATGCCACCACCGCTATCCTTTGCTTCAGCTTTGGTCCGAGTGCAGCCAATGTTATGAGCCGAAGGGCCAATCAAACAGCTAAAGGAGGCACAACGTCAAGGCGTGCACTGCACTCTGCAGTTTATAGAACCAACCGGTATTCGCCGTCTCCCTGTGCCTGCTCCTCCGCCGCCTAGTCGTATCAAGCGCAGAAAGCACGTGCCATGACGTTGCGCTTTTGCGCGCTGTTTGATTGGCCCTTCTACTCATAACATTGGGCGCGCTTTCGGACCTAAGGCGGAATCGAGAAGTGCTAGGGTACACGTCTTGATATCTCTTAGTGGTGACGTTAGAACATTTGGCGTCCCGACGTTTTTTTTTTTTTTTCCCGTTATTCCCCTTTATGTTTTTTTGGGACGGGTGATACGGCGTTTTCTTCGCTCTTATCTTCGTTAGCTTTGACCTGTGCTTTGACGGCGTTAGCAGTTTTCTTTTTTTTTTCTATTTTCCTTCTCGTTATCTGCGAAATCTTCGCGCCAGAGCAGGCACGCTTCTATATGTGTGTGGCACTTTGAGTCGCCTCAAGTTTGCACTCACCCAAAACAAGTCCCAACAAGTCATTTCTCGGAGCGCCTCCCTGGGCAACGCAGGAAGCTCTCCATTCGACAAGAACGACAGTTTCGACCGCGGCACCAATCGCATCACTTGTCCGCCCTAAAAGGCAATAAAAACCAACTACTCCGCCCGTTTTATTACCAGGGTTTGCTGTGAGAAAAGAAACACAATTGTTATGCGAAATCAATTCGAATTTCAGGACAGCGAGCAACGTTCTCCCGGGGTCGCATCCCCAACGGACTGCCCGAATCTTCATCCTAACTCCAAAACCTGCCAGCCTCGATATTTTCGCCCCGCATCTTTGAAAGAAAGAAAAAAAGAAAGACGATGGTCATGGTACTTAAGCCGAAACTTCCCCAAAAAATGTGGCTTCTGTGAGAAAATAGAGAATGACGTGAGAGGGGCTACAAGATGGTGCAGAATGCAACAACACACCTCAGGAAAACACTGGACGGTACAATAGGAACCCAAGCAAGAGTTCGAGCGTGGTATGACCTACAAAAATCACATTCTGCGGGCTTGCCGTCCTTGTCTGCGATGCTGTGGAACGCCTTCTAAGCATGTGCTAACAGCTCTGCTATGCGGGATATCAGACGCTGCGTGATATGCGTCCACAGCTCGGCGACTCAGTATTTTTCGCCCGGGTGATAAGCGATGCACAGGTCAATACAGGAAGCCGTGGCACCGTGTTCTACGCGTCTCCAGCGGAGGGGACAGCGGGTCGGGGCGTCAGACTGGAAGGTGGGGATCTTTCGCGGCAGGCATTGCGAAGACAGCTGCCTTGAACTGCCAACGGCGTGTCCTGCACCTTTCGACGTGCAAAAACGGGGAGCCCGGCGTTCGCGCCACCGGCTGTTCGCGCATGACGTGTTTGGCATGACGTGTTTGGTGGCTCTGAGTCTGCATCGAGATTCGCGCAGACGCTGGCTAGGCGGGGTCACGCACACAGGAGGTTCGTTGCTTATGTGCCGCTGTTGCACCGGTTCTTGTTCCTTTCTTTCTGGCGAGTTTGATGTTCATTTCTTGTAGCGTGAGCTACACTGGCCGAGGTTGAGCAGTTTCGCGTGGCTCGCATAATGAGCCGTGCTCCGTGCCGCGCAAGCGCAAGGAGCAGTGACGTCACATGGCGCACAGCGGCCGCGCCGGAGACGCCGCCACCGCGCGCGCCTCGCCGGTCCGCGCATGCGAGAGAACAGTGACGTCACACCGCGCACAAGCTGGCGCGCAGGAGCCGCCGCTGCGCGCTCGGCTTCGTCGCACTGCGCGCGCCTCGCCGGTCTGAGCATTGCAGAGGAGTGACGTCATAGCCTGCGCAGACGCACTGGCGCGCCGCCGCGTGCCCAGCTGTCCGCTTCCATTGCGCAGTAGCCAGTCTGACGCAGCACCGAGTCGCTTGATAGAGCGCCTCTCCAGTTTGTGCGCATAAGCTCACGCTACCGTATATCCTGGCATAGCCGAGCTAAGTCACTGCACTTTATTCCTTTCCTCCTTGCTTTCTTTAATTCCGGTTCCACTCCACTATTCTATTCTTACTTATTTTTTTATTACTTGGTTGTTTTTGTAGAGCGCGTTTAAATCACTCTCCCTAACTATGAAATAAGAAGAAAAAGCGAGTTTTATAAATATATATATAGAGAGAGAAAGAAAGGGAGGAAGAGCCAAGAAAACATAAATAAGCGTTGTGAACTGTCACTTACATCCGGTATTCTGTAAAGCAAGATGTAGAAGGGCGGTTTCTTGTAGTATGACATTTCGCGCCACCTCTTTCGTCTTGCTCTCTTGTGTATAGAGGTTTGCAAGTACGTCCTCCGGGCGCTGCCGTGCATCTCGCTGGTAATGTAGATAAATCGTCGGCCCCATAAAAAAAACATCGTATTATTTTCTTAAAGTTGTAGCCTAAAAAAAAAGCTTTTTGCTTCATTATATCTAAACAAAAACCTACTAAGAATTTAGACAACCCACGGGTCCTACCTAGCGTAGCCAAGACACACCCAAGAGATGATCACAAGGCACGGCTGCCGTGGGAACTGTGCTTGGTGTGTCTTCTTTGTCTATACAATTTTTGATTTATAAAACCCTTAACTAATGTACAACTTTGTTTTAAAAAAGCCACCGGCACTTGTCGACTCGCTTTTGACGTGGCATTTACGTAATTTTTCTGCACAATCACATTTGCTTTCTTCGAGTACGGCATAGGGGTCTCAACACTATCTGGATAACAAATCTCTAGTGCCGATTCTTCGATGTCAGCTAAAGAAGACAACGCGGGGAACAAATTGGACGAGAGTGCTCCGTCAGCGTTCAAATGGGACTTCTGTTCAATCAGCGAGAACGGAAACCCTCAGTCGATCGATGACGCAGAACTCGCGTTCAATCTGTTCCACGCGTTGACCTTAACTCATTCACATTACAAATTCAGCACTACGACTTTGCTGTCTAGGATGTCTTTGGGGTGCTCCGGCGCCGCTTACGCTGTAGCCTAGAAATGGAAAACTGGATAAAAGGAGTTGTTCCAGTTTGAAGCCTCTATACTTCGTTTCACCTCAAGTCAAGACGCAGCCTACGCCACGAGCTGATGGGACCAATCAAACGGCGTCAAAAGTGCACCGTCACGGTGTTTGTCATATTCCTGTGCGTCTTCTATAATCGCTGAACCAATCATAAACAGAAAAGGGCCTAGTGATTTGCGTTTTTGACCCTACTTGATTGGTCCCATGAGCTCGTAGCTCGTGGGCTCTATCTGGACTTAGGCTGAAATGAAGTATGGTTAGATGGGGTCCTTGGTCTGCGGCGTGGCGGCCTTTTCTGAAAGGTTGTCATTATAGTTCGTTATTATAGTAATCTGACATTGTTTCGTCTGTCGTCGTTCTCGTCCAGCCGGCTCGAGCGACTTCAAGAAAACCCACACGTAACGAACGAAGCAAGCAAACATGCCATGACAAGAGTGTACCAATCTCCGGGTTAAAATTTAAAAGCAAAGGCAAATTGGTTTTTATTTATATATGTAAATTTATAAATGAGCTTTAGTCTGGCGGCAGCCGGGACAACCAAACGATCATGTGGCGCTTACGAGCACAAACCAAGTGTGCAAGGACACTTTGCATTCCGTAAGTTAGTACCCGGAAAAGCAAAACAAAACGAAGTAGTTATATTAATTACACGTTTTATTGCATCGTTTTAGCATACATCATGAAAGCAATGTGTCTTAATAATATCCTTTTATCTCTGAAGGCATAGTTACGAGAACCATAAGTTCACCTATGTTTCGCCTGCAAGTTTAATTTAACCGTTGATAATCTTTATAAAATGGAGCTGAATGTTCACAAGTTATGTATGCCTTCTTTAAAATATTTCTCTGCAGCTGTGTGAATCGAGTAGTTATCTCATTCGGCATCTGAGTTTGGAAACTACAACCCAGAAAGTATTTGATTGCAAAAATACATGCGTTAGATTGCTGTTACTAATTATGGTGCTGGTATAATGAACCATAGCGGCGCTGTGTCTCTAGAACGGGGGTCGTCGGAAATTTTTGTGTAACGCGAAGAAAACAAGAAAGTTGCAAGAATTCTCTCCTCGTCAAAAATAAAATTTAGGCTTCAAAAAAATTTTTCCTGTCACATGAGCTTCTGCATCACCGCAACGTGATGCAACCATAGAGTTATTATAATGAGCGCTAGAGTTTCAACTGGCGCTAGTGTCTACGCGTCTTCCGGGAGGGCGAATTGAAGCAGACAGGAACCAGTATACTGTTGCAGTGCACCTGTGCATTCCTATGGAAAAAACCTGTCTCTTCGCCGGAAAATAACACGAATAACGTTTTTTATTTGGGTCGTACCAAATAGTATGCACCTTCATTGACATTGTAAACAAAAATTGCTTTAGTTACAGCATCTTTTATTTACCCGTGAACATTGTTAAACTTCGCTATATTCCAGGCTTAAAATTGAGTTCCATAGCAGGTATGTAAAAACGAGCGACGATTCAAGCATAATAACATTTGAAAGGAAAATAGAGTGTTTTTGACGTTCGGCAGCGTTCCGGTGATGCTTATTGAATCAATCAAACAAAGCACCACAAAATGACAGCGTAGTATCAGGTGGCAGGTAGCAAACACAAAATACACTGTTGCTTAAATAAATGCACGTACAAAACAATTCGAGAGGTGAAGGCACGGGAAAACCATAAGAAACTGTATTATCAGCAACTGCAATCAAAGTTTCACCACCCAAGCGCCCCCAAAGATCATATGTCAATAAACAGTATAATCGTTCCAACAAGAAAACGGTTCACGGCATGTCAACTTCACCTTCGATAACGAGGTGTATGTCAAGAAAACCACTTCGGCAAAGCATGTGTCAACTAGGTATGATAAGACATTTCGTTTGTTTATGATGCTTCTGATATTAGAAAAAATCGAAGAGTAGTCACGAATAAGTCTCGCCTGAACGGCTGCTGAAAGCTACGAAGGAGGGGACGGGTACAAAACTGGTGAGCGTTCAGCGTCGCTATCGTTAACCTGAACCGATTTTTCTGTGTCAATACAAGAACGTGCGTTAATTAGTTGAACCTCGCACACGCTGTCGGATTGTGCGTAGTATGCGTGAGACGTACGTATTGTTGACAAATAACTTGTTGTGCCGAAAGTTAAATTTCATTCCACTTTCCGAAATCTAACAGCTCCTTACTCGAAAGTTGGATAGCTTTAAATAAATCTTCTGGCAGCGTAATCCTCGTGCCTTCCAGTTTTTATTTTATTTAGTGGGTTACCTACAGCGCCATTGCTAGGGCGTTATTGTAGGGGGGTGGGGAGACAGTACAAAATTTACACACAATTTCAAGGTACATATACTTTCAAAGTACATATTAGAAACAGAACACCGTGAGATGTGGGAGGATTCCTAATGACAGCATTAGCAAATTATGTAGATGACAACACCACAACAACTTTACAATATAGACGCCAAGAAAAGTCGATAACAAAGTATTAACAGCAATCAAAGTAACTAATGGAACAACAAATTTCGTAGGGATGTAAAAAACAAATTGTGAAGAAAAGACAATTTCAGCTGGAAATTTTTCCATTCGTTTACTCTACAGGGGAAGAAACTATTATTAAATATGTTTATTCTGAGCTTGTATTCGCAGACTCTCATAGGGTCATCTGTACGGCGAGACACATAGGTTGGTTCTTTTATGTATTGGTGTTTATCAATGACATTTCTGCGATTGAATATGTTATAGAATAAAGACAGTCTGAAATATTTTCGGCGGTCAGCAAGGGAAGGCCACCCTGATTTATAGCATGTAGCAGACGAGCTTTTTAGAGGAATCATAGTCGCCTGACACAAACCGCGCTGAACGTTTCTGTATACCTTTGAGCTTATCTATACTTTTCTTGGTGTAAGGATCACACGCCGGTGCAAACATATTCCAAAAGCGGACGTACGGTCGCGATATATAAAGTTTCTTTGAGTTTTGTGGGTGCCTGCCTAAAGTTACGTTTAAGAAAAGTTTAACGCGCGGCTGGCCTTAGAGGATAAATAATTAACATTAGCGTTCCAAGACAGTTCGCTGGAAAACAAGACCCCTAAATACTTGTATTCTGAAACAACAGCTAAGCTTGCGCCATCAAGGACATATTCTGCTAGTAGATGACGTCGTTTGGTAGTAAACCAGACTAGATTGCACTTATTTAAGTTCAGAGTCATCTTCCATATTTGACACTAGGATAAAATAGAGTTGAGGTCGTTCTGCGAGATCTCGGAGTCCGCTTTGCGTCTAATATCACGATAAACAGAGCAATCATCAGCCTATAATCTGACTCGAATAGACATACTCTCACATAAACCATTTATGTATATTAAAAAAAGAAGGGGACCGAGGAGAGATCCTTGCGGGACATCCGATAAGATGCTTCCATTAGACGAACTCACACCACCTAGGACCGATTTTTGCTTTTTTTCAACGAGATAACCTTGAAGCAATTGAAGTAGTGTATCTGTAATACGAATGGTTGATAACTTTTGCAGCTACATAGTGTCTGATACCGAATCAAATGCCTTACGAAAGTCTAAAGAGACACAGTCAACTTGGGCACCATAGTGTATTCATGCAGCAATGTCATGTGTGAACTCTACTCATTGTGTGTTATAAAAAAATCCTCTCTTGAAACCATTTGGAGTTTGGTGAAAAAATATTAGCTTGTAGATGACTTCTTAACTTAGTGTATATAATGTGTTCAAACGTTTCGCAGAAAACACTTGTCAGAAATATAGGCCTATAGTTAAAGAAATAAGAGGTGTGGCCCAGGCTAGCTGGTGAACGTTCATAATTAGAAAACCCCAGAGACCAGGGAAAAGGAACGGACAAGCACAACGAAGTCTCAAAACGCAGCTGCAAAGTATTCAAGGCGGGGTGAGTTCCGTCTATATAAGAGGCTGTTCTTGTGAATAAACTTTGCAGCGGCGTTCGGAGACTTTTTTGTGTTTGTCCCTTCCTTTTTCCTTGTCTCAGGGTGTTTCTAAGTATGCTTATAGTTAAATGTTTTTGTTTTGTCTCCACTTTTGTAAACTGGGACTACGTTTGTATTTTTCTAATCAAGGGGCAGTTCACTTTGATCAAAATATTTTCTAAACAAAACTATTAAATATGGAGCTACAGAGGCGGTACATTTTTTTCACAATATAGCTCCAGATGCAGTCTGGTCTAAGGGTTGAGGTTATCTTGACCTTGTGCAAGAGCAACATGACACCCTGCTCTCAAAAATATGTCATTCATTAGTGAAAACCCATTGCACTTCTGTACACCAGTAACCATGCTGCCTGCCCAAGTGAACACTGACTGGAAGTATGAGTGGAAACATTCGTCCTTGCCTTCCAGTTTGTTGGAGTATTTTAAACCATCGAGTACATCAAGGATAGTGACGCTTGGATTTGTTTCATTTTTCACATATTTCCACACCTCCTTGTTTTGTTTTGTTTGTCACAGAGAGTTTTTTTGTACTTGTTTTGCCTTGCGCATTTATTTTGTTATATTCTTATTTAGTTATTTTATCTTGGAGTTCAGTACAGTTTCCTCGGTTGACAATACCTTTGAAACAAGCGTTTTTTTTTTGTTTATCAAGGTTCGAAGTTTCCTATTCATCCACGGTTTATCATTTTGGGCGCTTAGCCGTTGCATGCGTGATGGGACGAACGTCTGAGTCAAAGAAAACATTTTGTCTTAAAGAGGTTCCGCGCTAAATTAATATCTAATGCTGAGATATGCAGCTGAAATTCCAGAAAACAATGCTTTCAGTTTACGTGACAGCCAACCGTAGTCCCCGCTTCTATAGAAAAACACTTTCCGCCGTTGTGAACAGCGTCGCCGCTTTGCATCCCACCGCACTATTCCGACAACAGCCTCATAATCGCTTATACCAGGTATTGTAAAGACAGAAAACACAAGATTACGGCAATTGCAAAAAAAGAAAAAGAAAAAAATAACACATTGGCACCTGTAGGACCAAGCCTTGTTGCTATTCCCACAAACTGTTACTGTGAGTGTGCATTGATCATTGGGCTATAATGTTGTCTTTATTCTTAACCTGGTGTTTCCACAAACGGTAACAATGAGTGTGCATAGATATTTGGGATAGAATGCTGTCTTTAACCTTAATCGAAATAAATTTAACTACTATTGGTTGGAACTTGTTAGTAGCAAAAGTAACTAAGCGATGAGCTCGTGAAATAGCTTCCTCGGGGAACTGAACGGATTAAAAATCAACCAGAAGCAAGTACACTTTCTGCTCGGACTGGGCTCACGTTTCAGTCGGGCTATCGGGGATGACGTATAAAATCAAGTTATCCTGGCGAGATCAGTTATTAAAATCATCCAGATGACATTGAAGGACGGAATGTTTGCCTCTAACAGCTTCAGCAACAAGGCGGTCAACATCGGGAACATCAAGAAGGCCCTTAAGTTTGCCAACCTTTGATTCCACGGCAGCCAGTCTCACGTTCATATCGGACACATGGTCTCCAAGGATTTTTTGACTGGCCTTAACTTTATTGAGGGAGGGAATTACTTCGGCGTGACGTGTATCCATTTTAGAAGAAAAAGATTGAATGGCAGCGAATATTTCACTATTACTCTTGTTTTGATCATCTTTAGTGCCGGAGTTCAGTCCAATGTCACCGGACAAGAAAAACTACTTCATGACATTTATGCTATTCGAAAATGTTAACCTTTTGGAGAAAACACATATTTTTGGGAGGGTGCCATAAACCGAAAAATACGGTAGACTCCGACTAATATGTGTGGTTGTGATTCATTGATTGTCTACTCAGCCTATGGTTGTGTAAAGGCTCATAAAAGTTAAGTAAAAAAATACCGAAAACCCGACACTTTAAACAGCCTGCCTGGCCCCACCAAAGAACGAACGAGGAAGCTGCAACTTACACACGGAGACAAGTAAAAATAGGCAGCGAAAGCCAGCATAAAAGTAAAAACCCTATAGATTGAATGGATGTCAGACCGGAACAGGAAACAGGCGGTGTTGGGGAGGTGTCCCGGCGGCCATTCGTCTCCTTTTGGTGCGAACCGAGCGTCGTTGGTCTCATTTCTCTCGCCGAGAACTGCTGTTTCCTGCATAGGAAGTCCACGGCGCTTTCTTTTCCTTGCTTTTTGGCAGTATTACGAGGTTTGAAAAGGCCTCGGAAGAAGTAGGCGCCGTTGCAAAACCTTTCTACTTTTTTGTAAACGTGGGATCGTTTAACCTGAGTGGCACACTCGTTCCCAAAGTCTGATTCTTCTCTGTTCATTTTGGATGATTCTCGCATTTGTTTTGGACTTTTGGCAAGATTGATGTCTTACGGAGACCGCGAAACTTGCTTAGCTGCACCGCGAGTTTTTAGGGGCGTCATTAACGTGTACCGTAGTTGTTCCGTTTTCTTAGTGTTACTTACTTAAAATTTATTTTAAAACTCTCTAAAACAAATAATACAGAAAGAGAAAGAAAGAAAATTATATAAAGTAATGCGCCGAAACACGTAATAATTAAGACATGAGAGTTCTCGGAGTAGCAATATTATAGGTGACTGTGTCCTCGCTTTTGCTTTCTGAACATAACTAATAGCTTTATAGTGAAGTGAAAATATACAATAAACGTTCTGCCGGATGTTTATGTTAATTATTTATTTCGCCTTTTTGATGCATCAACCCCGAAATGTTCTGCCGCTCTCACTTTAATGAAGCCACGACTTTAAGCAACGTGCGTGTCTTAAGAGGTTCATTTTTTTGGCCTATATTACTTCCAAGTTGGTTGTCTCTGCAGACGTATTTTATATATATATATATATATATAGTACTTTCATGTTTTTTTAAGTCGGATAAATTAATAAAAATATATACTTTACGGGAGGAAGCGAATTGAAGCTTGTTCACAAAGTTCTAAGCTCACAATTTGTTTTAACTTTATTCTCTTTGTATAGGCATCACACTAGTCCATTCGTAGCGAGCTGATTGAAAACAACAACAAAACAACAACTTGAATTTATTTGAGCCACCAATATTACCTGAAGGAATAAATGAGCACGTATTGTATCGCTCTATCAGATCACGTTTTTGTTTTGTTTTTTTTGTTTCCTAAACTTGAAGCATGCCTTAGGTAGGAAAGTTCTTCGGGCCCAAAAATGTTTATTTTTGTTGTGTGGGAACGCTGAAACGCCTGAAGAGGCCAAATTAAAGCCTAACTTGCCATTATTTGGTTATAGTCTAGGCATCTTTGTCCCAATTTGCCGAACAAGTGCTAAAGTTAGGTTTCACTTCTGGTTGTTTAGTTTTGATGGGGAAACCTTGGGCCAAAGTTGCGAGACGAGTGCCAGATTTACGCTTCACTGCAGGGTCTTCGGTTCATACATGTCATATTTGGCTAAGGTTTGCCACTTTGGCAATCATGTGGCGAACCAGATAAGAGCCATAGAAGCCAAAGAAAAGGTATTTGGGTACTAAATAACGCCTTCGAGAAAAACCTTATTAGGCCTAAGTTTGGACTCTAGGATTGCCAAGCTCGGACCAAGTTGGGCGTTTCTATGGTGTGCTCCCTGGGGTTATATCCAGGAAAGCTGATACTTTTTTGTTCACATTGAGAGTTATAGCACACTACTGCCTTCTGGAGATCGTCCGAAAAGCCAAAGGCCGACATCTCGTGGTACTCGTTTCTTCTTCATTGTTGCAAGAAAAACTCGGCATCATGAAAACATCAAGGCAAGGGAAGCCTGCCTTCTCGTGTAAGGTATCTACACTGAATGCTGAACAGCCTGTTTATCCTCTCAAGTGTATCAAGGGACTTCAGGCTTAGCCGGTGATGAAACAGTGCACGAAGACGAGGAGCGTCGTGACGATGCACTTTTGCCGCTGTTGGACTGGATTCATTCGATCGCAGCGCTGGCTGAAGTGGGACCTAATGTGAAATAAAGTATGAAAACCTACCAGTGCGAAAGCAAAGAAAACGAATCCTCAACAATTTTGCATAACATGGTTTAAGCACCTACAAAAATTGTATACAACGAGCCGGATGTGAACGCGCAATAGTGAAAAGGAGTTAATTTCTATTATTTTTTATAGATGTGTTTGTATAGTGAAGCTAAGAGTAGTCTTGCTTATGAAAGGCATAACGAACGACGCCAATAAAGCCAAACAAAACTCACTATCGTCATGAGGTCGGAAAATACGCATGTCCTACTTATCATTATAGACCCCGAGACAAGGAATCGAAGAAAAAAAAAAAAGAGAAAAAAGGCAGGGGACAACATTACGACGTCTCAAAATTTTGAGATGTCTTTGTATGTCCCCTTCTTAGAACGCATCTCTTAGGCGCCCGTTCCGGCAGTATTGCGGCGTCGGCGTCGGCGTTGACGTCGGCGACGAAAAGGGAACGGGCGCTTAGGGGTCCCACAGTGAAACACCGCGCGCATTGCATTATGGGACGTCACACACCTATACACCAGTTCTGTCGTTCGTGTGGAAGGACAAAACAAAATTAGAATATTAATATATATTTATATATATATATATATATGATAAAGAAAATATAGCGTAGGATGCCAAAGACTATAAATTAATGAAGTCGCACTTCAAAACGTTTTTGGAGTTTTAAAGCATTTAGTGAGTCGACGTTTCGGCCTGAGGCAGGCCTTCTATAATTATAAACTTGCTGAGCGTCATCGGAAACCACTAAATCAGCAATTTTCAGAAACACTTTGAATGCGTGAGAAGCGTAGTAGTGTGCTAAAGTTATCACTCGTGGATCAGGTACAAGGAAGGGGCTCTAACAAGAGGTGGAAAAATCGCGCGGACACCTTATCGCAACCGCTAGCCTTGTACCTGCTCCACGAGTGATAACTTTAGCGCAATACTACGCTTCTCAGGCGCTCAAAGTCTTTCTGAAAATTACTGATGTAGTGCATGGTTTTCGATGACGCTAAGGAAATTTGCAATTGGAACCAAATGTCTATTTTCACTAAGTAAAAAGTTAATTCGTTTTTTTTAAATAATTAGAAAAACTAGTAAGTGTCGCGCATATTCTGACGTCCGCCACCATGACTAACGCGGCCCAAATAAAATCATCTTTTTTACGTTGATTATATTAGTTTTAGGAAATTTGGTCAGTCTACGCTGGAGCACCTGGTATATATATATATATATATATATATATATATATATATATATATATATATATATATATATATATATATATATATATATATAGTCGAAATTTCTTTATTTCTGAAATTGTTTACTACGTTATATCCCACAAAACTACCTCAAGAGCTGCGCTTTGAATTTGCTTTACGAAGAAGTGTAAACGTCTGTTGTGTTTTTTCTTTCTCCTTTTATGTTCCCTTGTCTCTTGATTTATAAGTATAAGTATGAACGTTCACCAGCTAGCCTCAACTATTATCGTTATTTCACAGCACATATCATTATCGCGTGTTGCTGTCATGCGCTGGCAATAAAGTTGAACAGTGTAGAGACCTCTGGTCGCGCCCTGCTCCAACGGATACCCCTCAGTATGGCCTTTGGGTAGGAAACGCATTGCGTCATGGGTACCTTGCTGGCAATATACCAAGCATTCAGAAAGCGGCTCCTTTTAAAATACAATGACTCGCGTCATATTAGCTTTATGTTTTTGGTGTACGATACGCCAAATTAATACATAAAACTTCAGCGCAACATTTTCTAGAATTGCACATAGAATGGTTTTTTTTGCGTCATTTTACTCCTCGCTTACTATTGTACCGAATGACAGACAAAGAGGCATGCGAAAACGGAAATCACTAAAGATTTAATTCGGGGTGAACTAGCGCCAGAAACAAAAACGAGAAGAACACGTGACCAAAATATAAGGGCGCAAACGAGCTGGTGTCCATTGCACATGGTTGAAAAAACCCGAGACTGCGGGTAAACGACACAACACTAAAAGTCTCTATAGAGACTTTTTAGTGTTGTGTCGTTTACCCGCAGTCTCGGGGTTTTTTCAACCATGAAGAACACGTATCGAGAAAGCGGCAGCGATAGTCGGCGGCGGCAGCAACAGGCGAAGGTATGTCGCTGTAACTAAACTCTTGTGATACTTCTTTTAGAAGTAACGACAACAAATACAAATGACAAAGCACATTCCGCTGGCACAAAATGGCGGCATTCTGTTCAAACCTCTGCTGTGCGCCGCCATTTGCTTTCTAAAACCTGCTCCGTCACGGCTTCAAATAATGCCGCTACTTTAGGAAGCTCTTATTTAGGGACTTTAGGCGTAACAACTGGCTATTGCGAGAGAGAATCAGTGAATGAATCGGCAATAGTGCGCAGGGACTCTTTATTTACTATGTTCGTCAACTCGAAAAATTCAACCTAGAATGTTTAAAAAGAGCTAAAGTAAAGCCTGACTAGACAAGGTCATTCAGGCCTCCTTATCGTTTACTCTTGGGGTAAAAGTGGATACGCGAATATTTTCAATTAACGGAGAACCGTATCTTAATTCTCAATCATGCACGCAAATATTGATTTTCGGAAAAGAAAATCTTCAAGATCTTCAGGGCCTATAGTCACCGCAATTATATGATTATCGTTCCACCGCCAATGAGATTGCGACATTAACCGATGAGAACGCCAAACAACTAATCACAGAGCAGGAAGCTTGAGCATCGTAATAGATACCCTGCGTTTCTGGTAATGTCCGTGACCATAGTAGCATGATGAACCAGTACATGAAAATGGTTATACCAAATAATCCTGAGTTCATTGGTGAAAAGCTGTCAATCTTTTTGTTTCATTCTACAGATGTCTGGATAATGGTGTCTTAATTATTAAGAAGTCTAATCTATAAAACAAAATACAGTAGACGGTAGGCACAACCTGTCTTTAAAAAAAACACCAATAAGGCTATTTGATGGGGTATCACGGGAAATTAGGTTTGCTCAGAACGACGACTTACCTTTGATACAACTCGCGAACTAAAACCAATTTTACGCACGTGCAGCCTCCGTCTATTAGTGAAGATTAGCCAGGCCCGACGGAAGGACCACAGTGAAACTACAACTAGGCCTACGGCCTTCTAGCGTCATAGTGTCCAGCCGTTAGTTTCGCAATATAGCAAATAGAACACCGTTATTTAATCAGACCTTAGTCGACTTCGAAATAAGCAGAATTAACTATGCTTCTAACGCCAGGCAAGTGAAATTTTGAAGTTGAGAAGCCCAAGGGAGCTAATTTAAAAGTACTAGCCATGACGAATCAATTTCTTAGAGTCATTTCTGTTCCTATTTGTTCTACCCTGAACACATTTCTTTAGGTATGTTTAGGACGCCCTCGGTTATAGAGACTGAATTGGTGACCCGTTTTTCACCCTCTCAGCTAGACGAATCTCACCAGCCAGTTTAGCTACGTCACCACTGCCGCAGTTCATCGAGGGAACTTTCCACTGTTCTAGACAAGGGGGCAAAATCGGTAACGTCCAACTCGACAAAAAAAAAATTGGGCTGGATATTTTTAGACTTTCGTTAACCTATCGGATAGGTACATGATTGACTGAAGTAGCAAATTGCTTCCTTTGCAGCTGTGTTCTATAGGAATCAATTTTCTAGGTCTTATAAGTTAGCCGCCGCTTCGCGTAGTTTTATTTTGGATGATTTATTACAAAACAAGAGTCGCTCTCTACGTAGTAATAAAATGGACTCATGTTGAACGTATTTGTCGAAAGGACGCATCGAGATTCAAGTTGGCGTCTCTTCCTCTGGGTTGAACCTGTTGTATGACGTGTCGTAAAAGGCATAAAACTGAAAAGAAATATATTTTATTTTATTTACCTCAAGTGTAGTGGACAAGTCATTCGGTACCTTGTGTGGAGGTGCGTGCCTTCTGGTTAGAACACCGGAAAATCTAAATATTACACTTTAATCACACGTTTCGTTCTTTTAAAGCATGAAATGCTTTTTAAAGCTAACCCCAATTCCAAAATTTCGTCCGTTCGTCCTTCCGTCCATCCATCCGTCCGTGCATTTTCCGCTAACTTTAGCGGGTAAAGTGGCGTCACCTGACATGACTCGACGTTTAATGACCTATGCGCCCTGGTAAAACTGACGGCTTGTGACCTATACGTCAACTCAGATTCCCCGCTAAATTTAGGGGGAAAATTCACGTCCTGTTGCCAAAACATCAAATCAGTTTCGCCGCTAAGTTTAGCGGGAAATAGACGCCACGTGACCTATACACCGATTCAGTTACTCGCTAAATTTAGCAGAAATATTCACGTCTGGTGACCTAGACACCAATCCAGTTTTCCTGCTAAATTTAGCGGGCGAAAAGGACGTCACTTCCTGCCCTCATGCGACGAATGCAACCATTAATTTTTCCGATAACTTTGGCGGGAAAATGTACGTCACGTGACACAGCGATTCTCTCACCCCAGGCCTCTCTCCCTTCTCTTTTTTCTCCCCAGCCCTTCCCCTTCCTAGCAACACCCCATAGATAGCCCTACGTGATGTTGCTCCCAGGGTGTTTCACACTATTTTATGAACTATAAACTTTTAAGGTTAAGTTCGCTGCCAATTTTATCATTTGTTAATTTTGCAAAAATATTGCTGATTTTTTGTAACGTATGGTTCACAACAAATAAACATTTTAGGTTGGAATCCAAATACCAAATATACTCTAAGCCTATTTACACTGAGAACGGAAGGCTGTCCCTTTAAAACAAATCCGTTAATGCTTTATCTGAAAAAAGCGTATTTTGATAATAAATAAGTGAGCAGTACTGTGTAATGTTTAAGAAGAGCGTGACACACTCGTTTCTTATACGCATACAGAATCCATCTAACGGACGCGGCATGAGACTCGGTAAAGTGATGTTACGTCACCGCTACTCTGGCCACCTATCTGGCGCTGCGCGAGGCTCATATGTGCAGCTGCCTTCAACAGATGCGACTTATTAGGCGGCGCATTGAAGCTGATGGCGTGGCTCTGTGGTAGCACGCTCGCATGTTAGCCATGCGGACCCTGAATCGCACCTTGGGATTACCACGGAAGATTTTAAGGATTTGCTTTTACCACCGTTTGGAGATATCAGCGACGCCCTTTATCAACATTAATTTATTAGGCGAAGGAGTTTATAACAGTTATCGCTGTAAAAAGTTTATTGGAAGAGAATCCCGTAAAAGCATTAACAAATGGCGATAAGTTTGATGAAAAAAGGCCACAACGCTGTCTTGATCCCCGAGTTGCGTGGCTTCCGGAAATGAAGGGTGGCGTCGCTCGCTGAGTCTGCACCAAGATTTCACCCTGACGTATAGCGTGCTAGGCGAGCATATAAAAGTACGGCAAAACGGTGCCGTGCATATTTGTTCCGGGAGGGAGAGCCGCTAGGGATTTCGTTTTTTCGTGGAAATCTCTCTGGCGCTTGAGACATTGAGCAACTCTGACACATCTGTTTGCTGGTGAACTTAATATACTGTGTTCAACTTCTTTTTTGAATAGGAAAAATTTCTAACTGCGAAATATTCTGGGCTTGAAGTACCCTTTTCAGGTGTTTTCGTGCAGAGTGAGCTTAAATCTAATTATGTTTAATCTAAGTGCGCAAATGTTTGCTCTTTCTAGAAGTGCACATTTGTGGCTGCAGCCAGGGAAGTTATTGTGCGACTTTGTCCTCGTCCCGATCACTGGACAGAAAACAAAAATTGCTAAGAAAAAGGTGTAATTATAGCACCAGACACTGTCTCGCTGGGCAATACGCCACACATAAAATCGCCAATTAAAGCACTCCTGTAATTATGTTGTTCTTGAGCCACTATACTATCATGTTTGGCAGTAGAGCACTTGATCCCTTTGGTTGAGCTACGTACCTTTTTGTTTGATGAACCAAAATATCTAAAGTTTAACATGTCAGACGAACGATTGTGGCAAATCACCTGTAAGAGCAGATAATGCGTTCGCTGACGGGACTGAATTAGATATTGCGAACTAAATCCCTAAGCCGGCAAGTGCCTATTTCTTTACCACGCATATTTATATATCGTGACCCTCGAGTCGCTTTTGTGAGTGGCGTAATTCAAATTGAGGCCCACCCTTATTGGGGTAGCAATATTTTAGGAACCTTGAGATAATATTAAGCATCGCGACACATTGCACATTTCCATTTGACAGAGGTTTGCCTTCTGCGAACACACATGTCTTCCTTCCCTTATTTTTTTCTGGAGAGGCTTCGGAAAAGGAATGACTAGGGAAAGTGCTGCTCGGACGACTTACCCTTGGGAGTCAATTAGACAACAGCGGTAAATTTGGAGACCCAGGCTGTACCCGCAGGTCGGGCGCCCAGCGCGTTAGGTGGGCGTTCGAGCTTTGCTTGCGTGGCAGATTTCTTGTTCTGTTTGCAGCGTGGTAGTGCCCTCATTCCTATTCAGGTCACAAGGGCTGGGTTTGCATTGCCCCGCGAGACGTTAATTTTTCCACTTACGGTTGTTTAACTTGGACGTTCTGGCTTCGTTCCTGTACTGATTGGTTTAAGAAAAAGAAATATTTGGAGCACAGTGGATGTTAATTATTTCGGTTGGTAGAGGAACTAGGAAGTATATTAAACTGCAACAATTACGTAGATTGCCGCAAGACTGAGCATTACGAGGATAACCCATGTACTCGTGGGAATTCCAACTGGAATAACCATCTGAAAGAGAAATTGCACGTAAAAATTAATGGCGTGCGGCTCCCTATGCAGATCCACATAAACTCATGAGGCATTTTGAGGTCTTTAAGTATTTCTTGCGTAAAAGGAAAATATATTTTTTAAATTGTTTCTAAATTTTCGTTACATATGAGATTTAGTTCATTGGATTTTAGGTCTTTATGATTGCTTTCCATGACCTTTCATTCAGAAACATTTTGGCTATGCCTTTTTTGGAGTGCATTTATGTAACAAAGGCTGAGCGATACTCGTCGTTATGGACACTGGCCAGTGTAAACCTAAAGCTACTCCGGACAAACTCTTAAGGCCGCCACTCTTCCCGTTGTCTGAGCCTCAAAACGACAAATATCATTTGCTCTAACGTTTAAACAATTTCTACAGAGCCGACTTAACATTTCATATTTGGATTCCGTAGGGAACTCGCGCACCGAATATTATACAGAAATCACGCCTAATTACTAGCTTATGGTTTTGTGAATATATTTATACACCCGTAACAGAGTTGCGAATTGGCTTAAGCATGACTAAATGAAGAAGGTAATTTTCTCTCTGTCATGTGTCTGATTGTAGCGATTGGATTACCGTAAATATAACTGTGATATCTCTCTAAGCTTCGCCGATAGTCTGTATCGAAGAAAATATGAATACATTCATTTTTAGGTCAAAATCAATAATTGTTTTACAGTTTTAAAGGTAATCTTCCTTTGAAAAAGTTGTAAACATGAAAAAACTGAGAGCATTGTAGTCACCAATTAGTGTTTTAACTTCACCATTAAAAATATATCGTTAGACATCTGAAGGCAGTTTTTTAGAAACGAGATTTATCCGTAGCTGCGTTGCTGTCCATTATATATAATCAAGGATGATGTTTGAAAAGAAATATTTTAATCTTGATTTGTTCATACAAACGCGCAAAAGGATGATTTTGTACAAAAACAGTATTGTAGGGAAATTATTAGTTGAACCATATTATTGTCTGCGACCGGTTAAGAGCTCAGGGAAGCTCCTCCTACCCCTTTCCTTCTTGGCAGAGCGAATGCTGTAGAGGAGGATCTCTCCTCTCCACAGTCCGCTCTACTAAAGTAAAAAGGTGTGGGAGGTGCTCTCCTTAACCTGTCACTGACTGTGGTTCTCTTCAAATATTTTTTTTTTGGGGGTGGGGGATATACGAACATTGTTAATATATTTTGCGGCATCCTTAGTTTATAGTTTCTATATGTGGTTTACTTGGAAGAAGTTATATTTTAGCAGATAATGGTCAACTGACACTGCATATTGACACACCCAGATATTCTGATGGTCGCGTTTTAACTAAAGTCAACCGGCCAAAGTATTTCTCTTTAAAAAACTGTTTTTATTTTAATGTTTATTAGCTTGTTCCTACTCATTTTAATGACGACGTATAATAACAAAACAGAAGATCCCAATAATTAATGTTTTTTTTCCATATATTCAAGGCAATTTGTCGATTTTTATAGTGAACAACCATTAAAGAAGGTTTATGTTTATCAAGAAAGAATTAAGTTTTTTTTTAAAATAAGAATATTGAAAACACTGTCGAAAACAGGAAAAAATAGTCAAAATAGGTTAGTTTGCTTACTTCCAGACTTTTTCGGTAAATCTAAAAACTGAAAATTGAACATTTTTAACTATTAAAAATATTCTTAAAAAAGAATAAAAAATAAAGAAGTAAACAAAAAAAAATGCAATTAATGCAAAGGTGCAAGCGAGGTGGACAGGAATAAATATATTAATCTCTGTAGAAGGGGAACAACGTGGACAAAGGACAAACAGAAATCTTCAAAAACAGATTAGGTGACTGGTGCGCGACTGATGGAATCCAAATGGTCCTGGTATTGAATGAGGGACCTCTCCATTTCCAGTAGGCACCACGACCAGAATGATCTTTTCGTTCACCACTACGATGAGAGTGCGGTGGAACCTACGTCCTCGTTAGACCAGTCAAACGCCTCTTTTTCCCCACGTCGTCACGCTCCCGGCGACACCCACGCGCGGAGAGCCGAGTAGAGTGATAAGAAGGAAGCAGCTGATTGGTCCGGAAGGCACGGAGCTCCCAATGTAGTCTCAGATTAAGAGTGAACGGAATATATACTTCTGCTCCTTTCTTTAGTTTGGGCGGATCTTCTTGGGCATATCGTGGTTGCAACAAACCATAGCGACGAGAAGTTGCGAATTGTTCTTCCAGCTTCCGCTGAGAACTTCCTTAAGGTTGTTTACAAACACTGCCGAACAACAAAGTAGCAATTTTATTTTATTTTTAGCTATATCAAATGCGTTGTTCCCCGAGTAGCGGGGATTACATGCATAGAAAAAATCGTAAGGGTGAAGGCGAGCTGGTGAATATTAACCATGTCGAATTAACCTGAGACTGGGGTTGAGAAGAAACATAAAAACGTAGAAAGGACAGAAAATAGACAAGACGACGTCTTCTGTCTATTCTCTTTTCCTTCCACGTTTCGATGTTTCTTCTCAACCCCAGTCTCAGGTTAATTCAACATGGTTATTACATGCATGTTTGGGTATCAAACTAATGTAATGCAAGTATATGTAATAAACAAGTGTTAAAGCAAGAAAGGTGTGCAACTTTTGACCAATTAGAAGTACTAATTATAGGTCCATACGCGCAGTTGCGTTTGAAAACGTTTCGAGTGCATTTGATTGCGTTGCGGCTGCGAGAAACGAGGAAGTCCTGCTTGTTACGTTGATTGCCAATTCATTCATTTATTTGGATTTCACACTTCATATGAAACACTGATGTGCCTGTGACTCGCTTTCGTTTCTTGACACAACGTAGTCATACGCACCCAAACGCTCCCAAACGCGAATGTGCGTAGCGGCCTTTAGACATTTTTGAGTTCTTGGTACTGTGAATGTCCCGTTGTTGGATATTTTTGACTACTTTAAATGGTTGATTATAAAAAGGGCTGTCTAGCATTTGAATAAACAAAACAATTGAAGAAACCTTCTTTTAGGAACGCGTGACCGGTAACCTAAACCCGTAAAAACTGAAACCATAAAATCCGAAAAGCAATCGGTGTCAACAGGAAACGGTAACCGTAAGCGTAACCGAAACGTTATAGTTCTTTCGGTTTGAGTCCTGGGTCGTTTCGCTTAATTCTAGGAATAAATATCAAGTTTACACGTGAGGTTAAACGTTCTGATGAAGAGCGCCCTGAACTTAGATGTCTGGCGTCTAGAAACAAGCATCGCTAAAGGTTTGTAATGCTAGAACGTTTCACGTATTCAACACAATTGCCTATCGATTCGCCATAATTTGTTTAGGAATATGCTTTGATTTGATCAGTCGAATAATGCATGGCGAAACATTCACACTTCTGACATAAAAATCATGCCTTTTAAAAATAATGAAATTATTTAAACGTTAACACTCACAAAGAGTTATGTACTCGCCGTCTCGTTCGCACTACAATATTCCATTTTAGCGGCAAGCAGCGAAAGTTATGGCTCCTCCCACTCAATTAGAGCACCCGCGCAAATAACGGGACAACGATTCGTAAATGTACCCTAATGTGTATTCAGTCACGCGCCTCGATCCAGCAGACAAAGAAAATAAAGGTTTAAGGAGGCTTAAGCTTTCGGGCCAATTCATGGTGAAGAGGAGTAGAGAAACTTGACTTTTCAAAAGAGAGGCCTTGTGCTGACTCTTGTTTTGCAAACGATTTTTATGACATCTGAGCACTCAGTTTTCTGAGAGCACTACAGCGTACTCAATTAGAGCCCATTCCGGCCGAAGCTGAATTCTTGAAAGCAGCCAGGACGCCTCAGAGCCACGAATGAATCTGCGTTCTCTCTGCTCTTATAACTCTCTAGTCCGCAGGAACTAGCATCGCGGGAGCCGATCCTGTGAACTGGAAGGGGTTGGTTTTTGTGCGTTTGTATTCGGGTCTCCGATCTTACCTCTCCCGGGAGAAAGCAGTTCGGAACGCCATGATCGAAAAGAAAAAAGGGTCACCGTGAGGGTGATGTTCGGCGTGCAGACCGGCACTGAAGCCAATGAGGCAGTTGTTGGTTGTGTGATAAACGATGCCGACGGACCCACCCATGGCTTCGTCGCAGATAACGTGATTATGTGGTTGGGTCCCTCATCAGCGCCGGTCCATTCACTTCTCATTGATGGTACCTCACTATTACAGTGGCGAAAATGATGAACCGAGAGGAGAAGTATACATGAAACTGTGTTCTTTTCTTGGAGGATTTTTATGTGTCCCTATGGGCTCGTGGTACAACTGTAGGTATCTTGGGCCCCCTGTCCACCATTTCCTCTTCCTCCCAATGAGTTTTTATATGATATTGTGGATAACATATAGCAAACATATGCATAGGAAGAAAAGCTTATTTTGAAGCGTACAGATATATGAGTTCATTTGTTAGCCCATGCAAGTTTTGTTGCTGCTTTGTCTTTGAATAATTATGCATAAATGAATACATACTTCATTTTGTTTCAGCTGATAAAAATACTTTTGAGATTGAGAATAAGAATATAAAATTTAAGACAGTCCATCTGATTGTTTCACGTAGCAAATTCTTGTGGTAGACACATGTGCGGTGAAAAGAAAGCTACATTTATGATACACACTTTTGTGACCATGAAGCAGAAGTTACGGGTGTTGGTGCGCACCCTCCTATTAAGCAACGATGAACAAGTCTAGCTGCACACTCTTAATCTGGGGCCGGCAAACGTTACAGCCGAAGCCGTGACGTTCAAAGTTTTCAGGACTTAGCCGCGAACTGATCCGGCCCCGTCAAAAAAACCGTGTACAACGTCCTGGCTGGAGTGGGCCCTTCCCCTCTTTGATGGTGGGAATTGATATTAGGTGGCTCCGTAGGCGGCCCTTTAATTTTTCGCGGCCCGTTTGTACAGGGCCGGCAAACACGGGCCGGCTATGCGCATATTAGCGGGCAAAAAACACTCTGCTCTCCGCTAGATGGTGGCAGCTGCGGCCGCCCAGCGTGCCCCGCGGGCGCAGCCAGCGGGCACGCATGCGCATAACGATAATTTCTCTTCTCGGTGTGCAAGGACGACGAATTTTGAACGTACGAGTACGAATCTAATCCGAAGCATCTGCGGGTGACGTTTGTTTTCTTTCATGGTGATGGAAGCCTATGTTAGAGTGTGCGCCGAAGCCACAAGACAGTGAGTTAGTTCTTCAGGATGCTGACGTCGAAGGATATAAAATGAATTCAACGCGGGCGGTGTAACCATGAGGGAACATGTGAATGCGATGGCGTCAAACAGCCCGCTGATCTAACGGTACGACCAGCACGACCAGCACGACCACCACTTCTGTCTGGGCACAGCTGGCTGGTGCTGTTACTGCGGAACAGTCCTCTTCAGCCCAACCGACTGGGTAATTATGTAGCTCACTGGCTAATACCGGAATAGAGTCAAGTGTTGAAAGACTTCCTAACTAGTAACTTTTGTTCTCGCCAACACAGGACATCTTGGACCCTGTCCTGGACGATACAGGTATCCATACACAATATTTTTGTATTCTAAGAAGCACGTTTGGAATCGCCTCTTTTCATATTATTCGGATACCGGCTGGCGTTGCCGGTGGGGAGCGGAAAACAGGTTTACTTCATTTCACCTTAGCATGGACTTACCACAACGGCTACAAGCGCGGACTCTTCGCGTTTGAAGGCGGCTCGGCTGCGCACAAGCAGTCGTGGAGAATGACTATTTTTAAAGTTATCGGGTCATAGTCGCAGCCCTTACGGTTTGCCTATGGTAAGGTGGCAAAGAAAGCTGACCGGCTGTGCCTCAACGGTGGCCACCAGCATTTTACAGCGACAAGGTGTAAACAGTTTGTAGAGGGGTACTTTTCTCTTGCCGAAGTGTCCGCCGATAGAGCACGGCGTATACGGCGCACTCATCAGCTTGCCGTCCGAGGTATATAGTCGTGCGTCTCGGCCGGCGTCGACGATCGCGTTGAGCAAAGGAGGACGGCCACACAAGGAACATTTATACTAAAATTGATGATGAATGCAACATCTAGAATACACTAAGTTTGTCCTTGTGCGTGCACCCTCCTTTGCTCACGCGCCCGTCGACGTCGGCCGAAACGTTATTTCTGTGTGAATGAGCCTTCAGGGGAGACTCGCGTCCCTGCGCCAGACGTCCAAGCGTGACATGTGAGGACGATCTCCGCCCACCGCGTCGCAGTTTACGAAGTACCGCTGTCCGCAGTGAAGGGGTGCCACACTGATTGCTTTAAAGTTTAAAGCATGTTCGAACTCTGAATCGGTACGCGCTCGGAAGCGAGAAAGACAGGCAGCCGTTCTACGGCGCAAAGAGAATATACTCGGGTGGCTGCGTCTCAGATGGCTTCATTCCAGCTGTCGCTGTCCACCATCTTACGCAGAAATCTTACCAATTTTGTATAGGTTTGTGCTCATGATGTAACGAAGTATACATGTTAGATCTTATTTCAGGCATGAATTTCGGGTCAAATTTAGAATATTTATAAAAAAAGGTTTGTGTTGGTGCAACAGCGCGAACCGCAAGTTGCACACATTTTACTCATCCTGTTATTAACAATTGAAACGTCTAAGGCGGAAACTGACGTTTTCCAATTTATCGGAGGTAGCATGCCTGGCTCCCTTGCATTTCTTTTCATCTTAAGTAACGCAGTATAACTTTTGGGTCACACTCTAAGAATGAGCTTGATTAGGCTAACTGAATTTAGGAAATGTCTTGTATTAACAATATTTTTGAAAAAAATGTCAAACTATGTTTTGTTACAATATTTGACGCAGTTTAGCAAGGTCTTTACCCTGACCTGACCATACTTTTAAAATTAGTAATTACAGAAAGTTAATTATTCAAAATGTTTGGCACCATAATTATCCGAACGTCAAAATATAAGAATTTTCATATTTAACAAAATTAGCTTTTTATGTGCGACGTGTAGTTTTTCAGCAACGATTTAGCCGGTGTTTCATGACGCAGCCTGTATGATATAGCCGTGGACCTGTAGATCCTGGCAAGTGGAAAGCCTCAGCTCACCTTCCTGGTGGCGTCAAAATTCACTGTTTTGTTCCCACTCTTCAAACAGCCACCAAAGCTGCAGGGTCTATTCATATGACATCAGGCTGCTTTTTAATATCGAGTAACTACACACAATCATGGCCGCCGAAAGCAAATGCGGTTATCTACTTGGCGAATTTGTTTTGCCTTATTCTGTTTTCCGCAGAGCTCATTAATAAACGTTTTGTTAGCGGCCATGTTTGTGGCCGATGACTCAGCATCTGAATAGACTCTAACGTCCAGCAAGCTACTTTCTGAAAAACCTGCGGTTTGCTAAATTTTAAGACGTAATTAAGATACAAGACATGTTCTTTCTCACTTATTTTCTTATAATAAAATGCTGAAAATTCTTAATCACAGCAGCATCATGCCTTGACGACAGAGGAAACTGGCCTTCGGACGTGCCGCGGAGACACGTCTTGTGGCACGAAGCTCCGGCAGACTGCAACACACTTGGCTCGGAGAGCGCACCTGCAACTGCGGCGGGTCCTAGTTCACCAAGTGTGTCAAGTGAAAGGAACGGCCATGCTTCCACCAATGTTTCAGCAAGTGACACAAGTTTTCATATATTTTTCTACTTTAATGTTTGAATGTGGTATTTATTACAACAGAGCACATTTTGGCTTTCTCGTTTGCTTCGTCTATTTTTTTGCTGCCTCGTTTTGGCTTCGTTACGGGGTCAGTGTTAGCGTTTCCTAAGTGTGTGGTGTTTTTCAAGGTTTATGCTAACGCATACCCTAGGAATTCACCGTTGGATCTTCCTTCAAATATTTTGCCGCCTACTTGGACCAACGCTAGTACTTGGCTCACACTCCATTTTGTAGCACAAACCGTGGCATAAACGAACCGCACACCTGCAAGTTCAGACTCGCCCCAGCATCCGCGCGCGCACTGGCTTCCGCCGCGTGAAGTGGCCTCCCTCTCGCCTTTGTCCTTCACTACTCTCCTCCTGTTTACGCGGCGTGCTTCCCTTTTCCATTCTTTTGTCCGCAGACGGACGCCGTCAGCCTTTCCCTGTCAGGTGAGTGCTAACGCTAACGCATAAAACAAAAGTTAGTTTATAAGGAACATTACCTGGCTCACGGCATTCCACTCTAAGATTCCCAACACCTGTCTTGTAAACCGATATATGGGATACACACAAAGATGTCGAGTTAATAAAGTAGAGATCGTCCTTTAAAGGGGCACTGACACCCCAACGGTCGTATTTTTTTATTGTCTAAAACGATGCAAATTGTAGTCATAGGCACGCAAAAAAAAAAAACGCATCGCGAAAAATAATTTTCTTGCGCGCGCGCGCGCCTTTTTATTTTTGGGGTTTCATTCTCCCGCTTCTCGCCTCCTTGCTTCTTTTGATCGGTGACGTCAAAAATCAGGAAATTTAGAAGCTTTGTAGGTGACCTTTCTATAACCTTTAATAACTGCAATCTGTAAAACATGTTTTTTAACGCAATTGCGAAGCACTACGGCCCCTCTTTTTGAAAAACCAAAAATCAGAGTTCGGTGTGATGTCGCTTCCTTGATTTGTATCCCCCTCGGAAAACTTGGTGGCGTTCGACCATGGCGTTCCCCAGGGCGTAGTCAGTCCGCTCCTGTTTGCATTGGGGATTGCATCGCTCCCAGCCGCAGCAAGGGTAGACGAGGAACCAGCACTCCCCGATAAGCATGGCTGTCTATGCGGACGACGTGGCGCTTTGGGCCACGGACCCGGGCTACCGTAGGCGACGGATGGCACGCGCCTCAGAGAGCACTTACAAACACTGTGTACCACTTGCATCAACTGGGTCTGACAACATCGGCTGAAAAGACCGTTGCTTTATGCTACGCACCAAGGAGACCCTCAAAGTTCCAACCGACCCTGTTCATCGGAGATGTCCCGGTGAAGTGGAGAAGACAGCCACGTACCTAGGACTCAACTTGAACTGGAGGCTATCGTGGGGCCCAGCAATGCAGGTGGTGCTCCAGAGGATTCGAACGCACACAAAGATCCTCCGCGCGCTGGGTGGAACTGCCTGGGGCACATCACAACAGATGCTGCTACAGCTATACAAGGGTCTTATGCTGGCTCGCCTACTCTACGTTTTACCGCTCATTCGACTGAGTGGCAATCAGATCGAGAACTTAGAGAGAGCGCAACAGCGTAGCTCTTAAGCATTTGCATCGGAGTTCATCGTGGAGCATCGTCACGACACAGTCTTGCCCGAAGCGGGTATGAATTCCGTTGAAAACCTTCTGCAAAGACACGGAGCGCTCGGACATCTCATCCGAATGAGCGACTGCGACTCTACCATCACGCTCTTGATAGGCATCGCCGAACGTACAGACTCTGGAACTGGGAGCGCACCTCTGCACTTTAGGCAACATCGCGGGTACACAGGGACCGCTAGCGCCACTTACAGCACTGCTCACAGATCCCCACGCTCTGAGTGTTAGTATCTGCATACCAGGGCTGCGCACCAAGAAGAGCGCAGCAGTGGTAACCGCTTGGCAGCTGACGGAAAGCCATTTGCGACCCCTCTGAAGGCACAGCAACAGCAGCGACTTTCTTTGAGGCTGCAGCCGTAGGCATACACGAGCGCCTGTCCCATCAGGCATCCTCTACTACCGCAGAGCTGGAGGCCATACGACTGCCCTCTGGGGAATTCGGGGAGGCTGCGCACGGGGGCTCAGCTGGGTAATCCTGAGCGATTCAAGAGCGGCTCTGGGGCTACCTATCAGGGCTAGAAAGGGCTACGCCTCTGGCGTGGTCAGTCAGGACAAGATGCAGCCGAGCTCCAGGAGAAAGGCCACAAGATTGTCTTCCAGTGGATCCCCAGTCATTGTGGCATCAGGGGAAACGAAGTCGCCAATTCCTTAGCAGCACACGCTCACAAGGACCCCGGATGTCCGCTTTCTACAGTTCCCCGTTTCTGAGACGCCAAGCTGTGAGAAGAACCATCACACGACAGAGTCCGGGCCCAAAGTGGCGGAAGGCACGTTCTCAGCCCGTCTCCCACGAGGGTTAGACCGTCACACTGCCGCGTTGCTCCACCGTCTGCGGACCGAAAGCGCTTTCACACCAGAGTGGATAGGCCGCTTCAGGCCTGATCTCAACCCCAATTGCCAAACCTGCCAGGAAACTGCCGACGCCGAGCACCTCCTCCTACACTGCGCCGACTACAACGACGAGCGTACTGCCCTCCATAACGCCGGTGTTTGTACGGAACGGCGTTCCAAGGAACGGCGTTCCTGGAACGCGTTCCTTTTAGGAGGAACGAAGGAACGCACCGTTCCATTTCGCATCGGTGGAACTGGAACGGTAACTCGTTACATTTTACTGGAACAGAAAAAGGAACGGCGTTCCTTTTCTTCATTCAGTGGGGTATTTTTTATTTTATTTCTAAGAGAAAAATTTTAAAAGTATAAACACAATATCTTTACGAAGAGCAGGATCTCGTTAACCTTTTGGTTACTTATGGTTTATTTTGTGTGGTCCTCGCTTAGTAACAGTCGGGTGCAGAGAGCCAGTGGACATTGATTTTTTTTTGTCAGTGCCCGGGACTGCGGCACCAAAAAGCAAAACTTTTAGTCGAAGGAAAAGACACAGAAGAGGGACGTTTCGAACTCGGCTGAGTCTCTTTGCTTTCACGAATCCTCATACACCCAGAAATATAAGGCCGTCAGCCATCGCTGAACTTCCATTCAGACAGCCATCACTGAACCTCCACAAAGAGACCTACAGTTACAACAAAAGAACAGGTTACCAGACGTCGAACGCACCCTGTGTCCCGAACATTGGTCACTTAAAAGATACATACAAATTAACATTTATTCCTCCCCCCCCCTTCAAACTGAACAACAAATCCAACCTTCACGAAGAGGACTTGTAGTTTTCAAGACTGACTTTCCAAAGCCCTACTTCCTTCACTTGCTCGTCTTGCGGGCAGAAGCGTTGAGAAACAACTGTTAAAATCGAACAAGAGGCACTTGCTTTTCTGCGGCGCCGCGGTCCTCCTGAGCCAAAGTAAATATGATTATTATTATACAAAAAAATAAAAAAACGTGTGAGGTTGTTGTAAAACGCCCGTGCAATGTGGGGTAAGAGTACATTTAGCTCGTCTGAATCACCCACCACAAACATGAATATGGTTAAAAGCTGAGATTTTGAAGGTAAATATATCAACAAATAAAACTCTGCTTCCAGTTGCTTTTTCTTTTGATGCCCTTCCATCGCGGCATTCAAATTCATATGTTCTTATTTGATGGGATCAATAAAAAAGAAAGAAAGCTTTGCTTGATCTAACTAACTATGGTAATCAGCAAAATACGAATGTAGCGTATATGTAAAGATACATTCCATTTTTAACCGTAACGGGAACGAGCTCCTTTTTCACATATGAAACTTTTAACGGGAACGCGTTACAAAAATCAAAAGAAACGAGGAACGAGCTTTCGTTCCTTTTTTTGGGGAACGTGTGCAGCACTGCATTACGCCTATTCCACCTCCCGGACTCTCTAGCGCCAGCCTGGAGGAACTACTGCATTCACGGGCAACGCGAGCTGCTGACAGACATGGCACTAAAAAATCTAATAACTTACCTGAAGGACACGGCACTCTTAGAAATTCTTTAGGAGACCACCTGCAGTATCAACACACCAGAACAAGGCACGACTACCCAATCTACCGCTCCAGCTCTTGATTACGAAACCTGCATTTCGGACACACCTTGTTCTACCAAGACAAGAAACGTCATTCCTTCAACGGAACGTTCGTGCCGATATTAGCCCTGGAGCACAGCTACCAGCCACCGCAGCTTTAAGATATTTAGCTATTCGCCCTAAGACGGCTCCACATCAAACTTCGACAGGCTTTGCGTCCTGAGGCTTGGGTCGTCCTACGACTCGACATGCCGGTGACGGCCAGGACATCCTCCTGCACCCTGCACCCCGCCACCCCTCCCCCAAACCTAATCCTCTCTCTTTCTATCCTTTCTTTTTCACCCAATCTCCTTCCCTATCGACAGTGACATGTGCACACTAAGTGCACAAGCAACAGTCGACTTTTCTAAAAAAATATAATAAACATCACTTTCACTCACTCACCGCGAAACGTCGGGCAATTTCAATACAATTTAAACCAGTTGGTTAGAGTACTTCCAGTTTCTTTTCTTAACCCATAGCCTCGGTAAAATGTGCGATGGGAACCATGTGGGGCAGAGTGAAAATTGGAGATGAAATAGGAAAGAAGGAAGAGCCCAAAGTGGAAAGCTCGAACTGTATGTCGGCCTTTAAACATCGGATGTAGCGTAGTTGGTCGCAGTCAGACGTCAAAATATGAACCAGCTTTTAGATGTGCATTCTATGAGCTACGGTGAAAGCGCTGACAAAGGCGTCCGCCACGTCATAGTCCCTTAAACTCACGTGACCGCCGCCACTGTTGCGCTCTCTGGTGGGTGAACTCATCGCGAAATCCCGGATCTCTGCAGCGGAAACCGAAACCACGAAGCAGCAGAACGCGGTAACACAATACTTACAGATACTTGGATCATTCTTCGCTGCGTTCGTGTTTAGGGATACCAGACGCATTATTTGTAGAAAAACAAAAAGAACAAAACCCGCAACTTTTGCATATATACATCTGAATATTGATTTTGTCTTTACAAGTGATTGTTAACCTTGGCATGCCAGCTAGAGACGGCATTTTCTTTTGAAGCTTTTAGTTACTATACCGTCGTAGAAGGTAAACTTCTATATCGTCGCGTGTCCACGATGGCTATTCAAGTCCCATCGGTCCAAAGGGGCAGAAACTGATATTTAGGATGCATTTTGATATCTAATTTGTTAGCCTCCCAATATTTTGTGCTGCAATATTATTTATCTTTACATCGAGAAAATATTAAATATGTGCCGTGTATTGTAGACTACCTATTGCCAAACGTCTTCCCTTATATATATTTTGAATCTTCTTTTTCAATGTTCATTAAATGGAGTGGTAACATATTTGAAAAATGTCGGATGCATATATTTACTGACAACGAAAGTGAGTGGTTAAACGTGAAAAAACATTATAAACTTTTCTACGCATCTCCTAAAAGAGTATGTACATATTTCTGTATCGGTATAATTATAGCCATTATAAAAGCTATCACATTTCAGATTTTATTTTGAGGAAGTAGGCAGGAAGTTTCTCCGTCGTCTTTCCCATAAATTAATGTGTGTTTTTTTTCGTTTTTTTTTTTGCTATTGAACATGGTAAGACGGGAGCACATGCAAATGTAACTATTCTATTGCGATGAAAATGAAGAACTGAGTGTTGTGTAGGTTTTCACACCAACAAGAAGGTAATGCACTTAAGGTTGCATTAACTTCCACATATGGGTCTTAATAGCGCTCGAAGCAGTATTACCGTTGTAAATTTTGCCAGAGATCGCCGTCTGTGCAGTCCATGCTCCCCTTAAAAATAATTCAAATTAAACATTTCTGACGCACACTAATGTACCTAAGGTTCCTTTTACTTAAATATTCTTTCGGGCTCAAAGAAAAAAAAATGCATAACGATGTTACAAATTAAGTTATACTATAAAACAAGTGAAAACAAAATGTGAACCGAGCACTCAGCATTATTACTGCCCCACTTAGATATGTCTTTAGTTAGTAACCAAGTCGTTAGTTGCATAGAAACTGTCGACATGCGTGTCCAACGGGGAGAGACCCAGAATGTGTCTTTTTCTGTGAATAAAGCGAGACATCTTGGTTTCGCGGTAAATATTAAGTATTCAGAAATCTTTCTACCGGCGGTTGATGCTTCAACTCTACGGTTTCTATGCTTGCAAATACAAAAATCAAGACACGCGGCGCACGAGAGGTTAGTAACGCTGTCTAGTTATGCTAACGAGGGACCAACGCGCTGTTCTTCCGTATAGTTTACAAGAGAAAGTATAGGGAGCTAGAATTTAGGCATCCGCCGTTATGAACATGGGATACTCCCACGACGGTCGTTAAAGTCGCACACTTCTCGTTATCTTACAGAATACCTTTGCTAACAATGAGTAGCGTTGAACGCCTTTATTCGGTGATCTGTTAACTACCTCCTAGTTATTAGATGGGTCAGTTTTTTGTTTTGCATTACGTTGTCTTGTATATTAATTCGAGTCAACAAAAAATGTACTATGGTCGCTGTGAGCTTAAGAAGCTTAGGGCGTGGCTTCGTCAAACTCCTCGCTTCTTGATTCGATCTTCCGCGTTCTTATCGACGAGTTTCGCAATTACTTTGGGTGCGGAAACGTAATGGTATGTTCCTGAGTCCACATTCCCTGTGTTCCTTAGGCTATAAGTGACCTTAGGTTAAGGCACGCAAAACTTAAAAACTTCAACCTGCCTTTTGCATACTGTCGTTGTTGTTGTTTTTTTCGTTCAGGAACAAATGTGGGCTCACACGATTGCATTATTATTATTATTTTTTATAAACTGGATATTAAATATTTGCGGCGGAAAAAGTGGAAAAAGGCTTCCAATCTTGAAGCATTGATTAAGTACTCGAGTGGAGCGCGTTCACATGAGACCATGTGCGAAGCGCTCTCAATAGCTAATCATATATTAGAGCATGTGCGTGTTTTTACACTGGGGTGTGAAAGATGCTTACAGAATTTCAACAGGAGTTCTGGAGTTCGCGAGGTCAGGATATGATCCAAGAGACTAAATTTTGTCGAGGAGAGAGTGAGAGCGTTCCTGGCTGCTCGATTGGACGAGGCATCACAGCTTCCAGCCAAGAGACGTGTAATCGACCAGTGAAGATTTTTTACACAATTTCCCGAGTTCGCTCGCCATTGGTTAATATTTAGGAAAGAGAGCCTCACAAAACACAAGAAGCGAGAAAGTCTCGCGGACTCTAATGTGCTTGTCTTTAGTTCTCCTTCATCCGCCAACCGATATCAGCGTGTGTACGACAGCAGAACAACTTGAAGTTCACAACCTAGCGCGGCTGACAATGACTTCCAACGCGAAATAGCTAACGATTACAGTTTCAGCCAGCGTCCGATCTCACTTCGCCGCACCACTCGGGTCGCAGTCGACGATCAACCTCGTTTTCCGTCTGTTTGCAGAAACGCTATGGTGTTTTCTTACGATATCTCGTCTGCGAATGACCCTTCGTAGCCGACGAATAGCGGTCTTCGCTCCCGTTAGCAGACGAGCCGTCTATGAACGCTAACTTTGCTCGCCCCGCGAGAGGCAAATTAAATATCGCTTTCCCTCTCGCGGTCAGAAAAAGCAGAACCTAGGCCTGTTTGTTTTCGCTAACTGTGGACCGGCGTCGAGCAGCTCATCTTCTATATTCACTCTCTGAATGAGTGTAAAAATAATTCCCCGAGGAGAGGATTAGAGCGAATACTTGCGTCCTAAACAACACGGCTCCCGTACAACACTAAGACTGATGTCTGTTTGGCAGGTGATTTTCGAGCGTGGCGTATTTACAAGTATAATATTTCAAATATAAATATGAAATGTCAGGCAGACAACGAATTCTAGGCGCGTAATAAGGACAGATTGAGAGCGGCAAGCTAAATTCGATTAACGTCGAGCAAATACAGGTTTCTGAAATTTTTAGAAGAAATTGACGAAAACAATATTTTAGTCTGGGATCCGCTATACAATCTTGATATCTGGTTCCTACAGATCCTCAAACTCAAACTTTGTCTACTTCACCTGCTGTCAGGTATATACCGTCTTGTCTTCACGCCTTCCCGATTCTGAGGAGGAGCTAAGCACGCTTTTTATATTCGTGAGTATTCATCGCGAGCCAAGGAAGAGGAGAAAGACGTTGAAGAGCTGAGTTTGAATGTGAACATTCTGCTTTGGTGTCTCCCGGGACTCTACTACAAAACGTTTCCTTTGAGCTGTTTTCTTTCTTTTTTACCCTTCAGTGTCAGAACTAAGCTTGAATCTTCCGAGAGCGTGGCCTCTAGAAGATTGCTTTCGGAGCAGGCGTCATGAAACTTGCGTTCCGCAGATATTTCTTCGTTGAGATTCCCCGACTCGCATTTAAAGAGAACGTTTGATACAGGAGCCAATAGGATCAGCTTTTTTACTTCGGTATCAAATATTGGATTCGTAGTGCTTGAACATATAGTCGCGACAATACAATTCTGATAAATGTGGCAATTATTTATTTGCTTTGCGTGTTGCTATCCTTCCCATACTTGTCTACCCCTCAGTTCAAAAACTGAAATGCATCTTCACGGTCGAAACTCATAAGTTGATAACTCTTAATTATCAAATTTGTACTTCGTAAAATAATAGGAATCTGCACAATGGATCAAATATAAGATGCAAAGCTTTGTTCGTCGGAATCCAATAATAGAGAACCAAGCGCTCTGATCAACGTTGTTAGCAATTTCCTGTGATTTATTTGTTACCTTACGAATTCTGCGAGGACGATTACAGGATAGTCTTGGTATGCACTTCACCACGTCTGTCGTTTCACCTGCGTTTTTCTACCCAGATAATTTTAATACAAGTAGAGAATGCAATTGAATGTATATAAGGCTTAACGTTTCAAGTCAGACACTGTTGCGCAAAAGAAAATACATATGTGTAAAGTGTAGATTGCGTATTTCTGAAAAGAGTTCGCGGGAATCACCTAAGTTTTAAAATATCTTTTAATTGCTTTTCATTTTTGGATAAAGCAGAACTTCAAAATTATAATGCATATGGTTTGCGAATACTACCATAATCTGTACTTGACAAGGCAATTAAGCGGGGCAGAGGCTGTCCTAAAAAGATATACAGTAAAACAGTTTAATAAAAAATAAAGACGTTTACGATTCTGTGGTACGCGAAATTAGAGTGCAGCTCTTGAGGAGGAGGAAAGCGTATGTGCCCCTCCTCCCTCTTCGTGCCCTCCCCTCCTCCTCTCCTCCTCCCCTCTTATTTAGTAAGGAAATTTTCACGAAACTTCCCGCTTGAAATAGGGGGACATTTTGCGAACATTTTCCCGCTATTACTCTACGGGTTGAATTTCCCTGCTAAATTTAGCGGGGAAATTGACGTCACGTGACCTCACCACCAATTCAGTTTTCCCGCTGAATTTGGTGGGGAAACTGTAACGTCCCATAATGCAACGCGCGTGGTTACGCCGACGCAAACGGCGAAGGCGACGCCGCTCAACCCAAAAACGGGTGCCAAAGAGCTGAGCTCTAAAACCTCGCGGAACGCATTTTCTTCCAGCATCATTATTATGGGATTTTGATACACAAAACCGTAGCAAAATAAAAAAAAGATTACCCACGCGAAAAATGTTTAAATTTAAACTGCTAGAGGGCGACCGAACAAGGAAAGTTATGTTTTGGGCTAACTTCGAGGTTCCTCACTAGCCGATGAAGCTCACGGTGTCAAATGAACATCGAAATTAAAAGCTTTAAAATTTTAAAGCAACGCCATAAAAAGTTGAATAAAACGCAAAAAAAGGCAAAAAATACACAAGCCCAAGAAAGAAGACGACAAACAAGTACTATCTTGTTATTGTGTAATGAAGTTTGGCCGATGGAGCCCCGTCCTCACCTAACTGGGGGCTAGAATTGCTCCAAGGCCCGGCGGTCGACGCTGTCAAAGGGCTGCACGCGGTAAAGACAAGCGGTCATGAAAGCTGTTTTTCTTTTCTATGTCAGTTAAGGATGTATATTTATGCTTGCTATGCAACTGCCTTTCACCTTGTAAATGTTTTAGGGAATGCCAAAAATATAGCTGGTAGACTAAAATTATCGGCCGAACGCGGCGACATCACTGATTTACTTGGTTCTAGATTATATTTTTCTCCCTTTTAAATTACCGCTGAGACTAGCGCAAAAAGAAACATCTAAACATAGTAAGAACAAAAAAATAAAGTCAGGGGGACGCCGTCCCCCCTATTTTCTTCCTACTACGTCTTTTATGTTTCTCACCCCCCCCCCAATTTTTTACAGGTTAATTCAAATTGGATAATATTCACCAGCTCGCCTGCGACCCTGCTATAATATTCTCGTTTATTCTGTCACAAAGCGAACATGCGTGTTAATGCGCTCTTTATTGAACGAAACCCTACAAAGTGTTCGTAAATAAAATGGGATTGCAATGGGTTAATAGAATAAAATGGGATAAAAAAACAATTGCGTGGCTCAATACAGCGACCAAAGACTTTGCACATATTGTAAGAAAAGAAGAAAATGCAAGGGAACAATTATAAGTTTACTTTTGATACACCGACATTTCGGTACTGGCATCTAACGCATCGAAAACTTCCTAACAATCAAATGTCAAACAGATATACGAGATATCCATGTTTCTGCAATATTGTGAGTGAAATTAACATATTTTTTCACGCATCGATAGTTTTCGTAATATAAAAAAAAATCCTGACGGTTTTCATGACAAACAGATTAGTGATTCTTGTAGAGTTTGAGGCAAACGATGATGAAATCAAACAATGGTCGGTAGCAGCACAGATAATTCATAGTGTCTAGACAGCAAACGAAGCTTCTGTGTAAAACTCTTTGCCTCAATGCCTCGCATGGACATTTTTTTTAATTTCCATTTCAAATATTTGTTTAGGATTCGAGAAGGTTGAACGCTACAACTCATGCTTACCATCTATCAACGTGGTTTATTCAAGGAAACTATGCAGGCACAAGTTCAATGGTTTCGAATATTTAAATTTTCTAAGTTTTATTATATTGACGCTCACTAACAATGTGCTTGTGCTAGGGTTTGTGCTTTCCAGTATATATTAACTATATATGTGCCCTCTTATTAATTTTATTCATCGGCGGCGAAAGTTAAAAGAAACTAAATTTAATTTAATACAGATTTTTTCCTACACTGATTAAAAGCCTGGATTTAGTATCGTCTCCTAACCACTAAATTAATAATACCACCTCAGTCACGTTGGTGACGGTGATCAGCCTTCTTAGTTAAAAAGAGAAATGTACATTTTCGCGCGTTTTCAATTTGATATAAGTAGAATACAATTTCTTATTCTTACATCTTAGCTGACACTTATCGGAAGCGAAGGGCCACACTCACTTTACAAAAGTAGCTTCCACGGGATCCTCCTTTCAGCAATCGAGGCCAAGACCGAAAATGTATAAAGTTTCGGTTTGTGAGGCTCTCAAGTTTCCTTAGAAGCTACTGAAGTCAACTGGCGTGAGTGAGTTACACTCAGTATATTTATAAACAAAACAAAAAAAGGATATTCGATGCACATTTAAAACTCCTGAAGGAAAACAATTTAATTAAACGAGGTACTTAGTGATGAAACGGTGTACAGCCACCGATTTTAAAGCCAGTACGCGTCCTTAGTGTCACGTCGCTGCGGCGGCGATGTTGTCTGCACGGCGCATGCTCAGAAACTTCACGCGAATCTGGTTTTAGCACAAGCCCATTGCCCAGACCTAATCTGGTCAAACGCTGACTTGTTTGTCAACAGCGTGCCGGTCTATAGCTATAGAAGCAGATCGCGTCTATCACCCCGCCTCCTACATGTAATCTCCGACGCCTGTCCGCAAGGCAGGCGCTCAATGGCCGAGTTTCGTGGCAGCGGCCGTTACTTGAGCCCGGATCATTGAACTGGCGGACGCGGAGGGGCAACGTCGTTAACGACGAGATTTCCAAATCTCGGGACCTTCCGGGATTGTGGCCAAGAGTGATATCATTCTTAGTTGATGGAGGGCTGGGAGCAGGTAATACGATTTTCGCGCGGCAAGGGTGGGGCGGTAGGGTCTATAGGCCTAAAGCTGGCGCTAGATTCATTTGTCTCAATCGATGAGAACCAGGGGCGTTATACGTAGGGAGTTATAATGCGGTTGCGGTTTCTACATTGTTGGACCTGCGGTTGAAGGTTTGCTGGTAATCACAGATGGGATCAGAGAGTGTTTATAAAAATAAAGGTTGCGTCGATGCTGCTTGCTCTTCTCAATTTTTTGTCTGTTCATTCCACAATATCTGATATTCTGGTGTTTTGGGGGTAAAAGAGTCACATCTGGATAGGTTTATTGCGTATTTACTTAGTATGTTTGTTTCGGTAGTTAAAGTAGAGGAAATCAACCGGCTTCGTAGACATTCATTTTTTAAAACAAAAACAATTGCGCACATGCTTTGATCAACCAACGTTCTGATTGAATCAAGTTCCAGCATGCCTAAGGCTGTGTAGTTCACGATGGTTTCCGAGAAATTTGCTGATTGGCGTCTATAAAAGAAAGTTATATTAAAGCTGCGACTTTTTAAAGATAAGTTTCAATTCTTACATAGATGTTTGTTGATCCATGGTGGAAATTAAGCAATGAGGAAATACGGGAAGAACGCAGATCTGCCAGCGTTCTTTACGTGTCTCCTTTTAGGCAAGGTTGTCGCACCTTTTCTGTTTAAAACAATACTTCATAGAGTTTAACCGGTTTGTGGGGAGGAAGGTCAGAAGAGTAAGGAAGGGGAAGATAAAATACTGCGCAGAAAAACAGAAGCTATTCAGTGTAAAAAACTGTATTAAGTCAAAAAATTAATTTTTTTTCGCATAATTTTTTTACAATTGCGTAGACAAAACACATAAAATAAAAACAAGTTTTATGTCAAAGCTAAAGTATTTTGTGTCTTCCTCTTCAGAGCTATTGTGTTTACAACTTTGTCCTAAATGGCATTGGGCTTTTAAGACTATACGTATCCTCTTTAAAAAAGTAAGACATTTAATGTTTTTGGGAGAAAATGAACTAAGACCGGTTGGTAAGGCTGATTTGGAAAACACGAAATAATAAACATGTAGGGGTAAAAGTAGGAAGTTCATTTCTTTTCCAGAGTATTTATTTTAGAGATTTCTTACGAAATACACGTGCCCGACTATTCTTCACGCCCTGGAGTGTTCAACTTTTATGAATCATTAAAGCGCAAGCTAGTATTTTCTTACATAGTTATTACTTTTTCGAAAGTCGGAAGTGGTGGTACAAAAGACTGTACTTTAGGTGACCCTAAAGAGAACGATACTTTTATTCCAGATGCTCATTCCGCCATTGTTTTAGTTTTGGACTATCGTTCGATTCTCAAATGTTCGCCTTCAGAGAGAGGCACATACCGCCTGTATCGATAACATTACCAACACGCACTAAAAAAAAAAAGTATATATATATATATATATATATATATAACTGAGAGGAAAAGCAAAATCCTGATGGAAACAGCAACAACGGGTGGTTTTATATATATATATATATATATATATATATATATATATATATATATATATATATATATATATATATATATACTTTTTTGTGCTTGATGGTAATGTTATCGATACAGGCAGTATGTGCCTCTCTCTGAATGCGTACATTTATATATATATATATAGGGGTCTCATACTCAATTCGTGCAGGCAAATAGGTCGAATTTTTAATTTCGCTGAAAACAATATATGTTATGGCGTTGTATCTAAAAACGCAGTAACCACAAACCGCAAGTCCGTCGGATTTTTCGTCCTCGACCTACGAATTTTAAAAGAGGCCGCGGCGGAAAGCAGTGTTTTCACACACGTCGTGGGTCGGATGTTTTCGCTCGATCTCCCATCATTGGATTTTCAGTCCACGTTGTATTAACTTTTTCAAGCACTCTGTGAGGCACAGGTAAAAGGCTCTAGTACCATTAAATAATTTTAGGCGTTTCGCTTTTTTTCTGTAAAAATGTCAAAAACGCCCCCTCGGTCAATTGTTGGATGAAATTTGACAATTAAATACTGGTGATCTACTTAGGTTACATCAATATTATTGTTATGTCTATGAGGAGCCCAAAACATCCTCTTTATAGATATTATAAAATAATCTAGCTGTATTAAATATCCTTTGCGGGACGTTTACGTTAATGTTATGAGAAAACCAAGAAGTACCAATTTTAAAATCAATTTTCTCAAAAAACTTATTTTTTATTTTTTTATTTTTGTTAAAATATAGATATTATAGTTGTCTACTCGAAAAGAAAGTCGAAAAAGTGTGTATTTTGTTTGTATGTTCTATATTTAGGCATCAATATCGTACAAAAACGGTGTTTTTTACAGCTTCAAACGGACTTGCGAATCGCCCGTCTTCACAAACTTGGAAATACTCTTGCCTTTTTTCAAAGCTCCCACATAAAAACGAAATACAGTAGTTTCTCCCTGTTATATTTATTGATCATTTAAATTTTATTATAGGCGGCAAGCTACATTGGAGCAGTTCAAAAGAGAAGAACACTTCTTAACAGCCAGCTGGCGTCGTAAATTTTTAATGTATAGAAATCGGCAAACGTCCTATTGATTTGGGGCATTCATTGGCATATATTAACGACCCACCCTTTCGGAACCAGCAGGTGACCACGACCTTTAGCGCTCGTTGTGTTAGATAGGACGCCCCCCCCCCCTCCCCGTGACAGTAGCGCGAGCAGCGCACCGCATGTGTCACGAGTGGAGTGAAATGGTACGAATGTGTCGTTGGACGCGGCGATCGGCGCCCGGCCAGCCCAGTGAGGAGTCAGCCAGTCAGGAGTATTGCAGAAGGGAAAAAGCAAAGTAACTGTTGCCCGGGAGGATACCAACACCACGGCCTTACAATGGTCAGACGGTGAACAACAGTTCTGCCTGCCAAAAACAACGCCGCGTGCGGGCTAGAACCGCCGGCAGCCGGACGGGGACCGCGCACGCACACGAAGATGGGCCGGTTTCGTTAGGGATGTGGGAAAATTTTGAAACCAGCCATCCGGCACGCGAAACGATACCACGTATTTGCCCAAGCTTCGAACGCCCTATCTGGAAATTGCACGTGCTCTGCAAAAGTGGTTGTCCTGTGCTTGTCCTCCGTGTATTATTATTTCAATATTATGTGCTCTACTCTCCCTCCACGGAAATCCGATAGCACCAAAGGTTATCTCTTTTGGAAACAGCAAAGCCCGGAGACTAGCATCAAAAACAAGCGTGTTGGTAAATATACTTGTGTCTTTTCTGCCCCAAGACTAGTTGGGTCGAAGTCAGCCTCCTTGTCAACTATAACCGTTTGTGAAGAGTGGTCTTCTCCCGAGATGAAAAGTTAGCGCCGGCTGACGTGTTCTTTTGAAAAAGGGAAGGGGAAGAAAGTTTGAGTAACTGCGTGCAGTAACTACCCCGAAAGCTCCTCTCCCGATATGAAGCTCGAGGCATGTTACGTCTCGGTTACATTTTCAGCGCACCGCTGCTCGAAACTATTCTTCACTTTGTTCCGCGCTGCCACGACGGATGTGCGGAACAGAGTGAACAATAGATTCGAGCATCATCTGGACGCCATCATCCTGCCAGGCTTCAGTGTCGTGGGACTGGACTCGGCGTCGGTCAGTTAAGACTTCTTATTTTATTTCATGTGTGTTTCTTCGCTTCGCTGAACTTTGTTTCTCGGGTGCGGTTCTGGTGAACTTCTTTTTTTTTATGTTTCGTTACTAACTGTTTGTTAGCATTGTTTACTTGTTGGGTTTATTTCTTCGTGGCGTAGCGGCCTGACGGTGCTGTAGAGAGCGTGTTCGCACGCATTTGGTTGTGTCCCGTTTAGGGAATGCCCGGAGGAGTTGGTTCTTATTCTTGCCGTGTGCGGCTCAGTTTTTCTGTCTTAATTATTTTTTTTTCTTTACGTGTCGTTGACTTCTTTGTCTGACTCTCCACCAGCGTGGACCTATCGCCTTGCCACCGCTCAAACCTAAATCTTTTATTTTTTTTTACCGCAATTTTCGTTAAGATCAGAGTTGGGTAATTTTATTCTTATTTATTTATTTTTATTCCCTACCCTTCTCTGTGACAATCTCTCCGTGCGTTTCGGATCGTTTCTGTGTCATCACTTTTGTGTATTACGGAAGTAAGGCCATTCCTTGGTGACTTGCGCGATGTGCGGTGAACAAACCCTAGCGTTTGGTTTCGGAAAAAAATGTATATATTAGATCAATGATGTGGGGACTTTTTATGTCGTAGTAATATGACAGCTAATAGTTAGTCATGCTAGTTTACAGTGAAAGTTTTATAAATCGAAAAAAATACAACGTCTGTGCCTCTTCGATATATGAAGGTCTACTAGGCCTGCTGATTTGATTAGATATGTTTCTCGTGGTTTCCCGCTCTTTTCAAAACATAAATAACTATTCAATACCACAAAATGCGTTTATAATTGATTACAAAACGCAGACAAAAATGTCAAGAAAACGTTTTTACAATTTATAGAAGCGCACGGTTTTCTTGTCTGACTTAGGTCTTGCAAAACGAAGACGTCTTTTTCCGATATTGAGGCTTCAAATATAGAACATACAAACAAAATACACACTTTCTCGACTTACTTTTTGAGTAGACAACTATCATATACTACATTTTAACAAAATAAAAAAAAATAAAAAAATGTGTTTTTTGAGAAAATCGATCTTACAATTGTGTATTTTTTAGTTTTCGCATAACATTAACGTAAACGTCCCGCAAAGGATATTTAATACAGCTAAATCATTTTATAATATCTATAAAGAAGCGTGTTTTGGGCTCTCCATAGACATAAAAATATTGATGTAACCCAAGTAGATCGCCAGTATTTAATTTGTCAAAGTTCGTCAACAATTGACCGAGGGGAGGGCGTTTTTGACATTTTTACAGAAAAAAGCGAAACGCTTAAAATTATTTCATGGTATTAGAGCCTTTTACCTGTGCCCACAGAGTGCTTAAAAAAGTTAAGTAACGTGGACTGAAAATCCACGACGGGAGATCGAGCGAAACATCCGACCCATGACGGATGTGAAAAACACTGCTTTCCGCCGCGGCCTCTTTTAAAATTCGTAAGTCGAGAACGAAAAATCCGACGAACTTGCGGTTTATGGCTACTGCGTTTTTAGAGACGACGCCATCAACATATATTTTTTTCAGCTGAAATTAAAAATTCGGCCCTTTTTGCCTGCACGATTTGATATATTTATTTTTTTTACCGATTTGGCAAAAGGGAATATATCCCCGGTGGTGATTTTAGCGGCATTTATGTTTGCCCATTTTCAGTCATCAGAAAGCAAGGTATGTCTTCCGTGCGTTATGAAAAATTGGTTGATTTAAGGCTGTTCAATGTGTGCCATCGAGCTACCTATGAGGAAATGTTGAGAAAGTTGTTATTGTTTTAGCGAGGCATTTGAGCACCACCTACTCAATCCAATGGAATAGAAAAAGAAATCAGCATGCCGGACTCTAGATTTCTCACTTTTGTGTTTGTGAATGAAATGTTTTAAGTTTTATTTCTACCTTTCCCAATCGCTTTCACAAAAATATAAATCGATTCAACATACCTCTCATATCGGTTACTCCTTAAATGTAACCTTATACAAATGCAACAATAGGCGCACGTTAAGATCCATAATAGTAGTCGGTTGTTAATAGAGCGTAGCCAGCTAGCGGTTATCGATGCTTAGTGATATGATCACACTGACTTAACCAGATGGAAACCCAAGCAAAACTGCCTGCCCAGGACAGCCTGGAGCAGACCGAAGCTACCGTCTACACAATCTAAAGACAGAATAATTATACTTCATAACGAAACGACTCCTCGCAGAATCTTTGTTACGATTTCCCCCTTCTACTTCAGGTTTATCGTTGCGGGGTTTACTGTCGATTTACTTTTAGCAGCTAAGAGAATACATTTTTAAAATGATTAACATAACTCATCCGAATCACAACCCTAGAACAATTAGGGCGGAATCGTCCATAACGAGGTTAATCCTTTATCTTTAGACCACGGCAGTTCAGCTTAAAGTAAGGTGCTCTTTCGAGTGAATGCAGGTGTTTAAATGTTGTATACAAATTTTAAGGGCTGGTTATGTCGGCATCAGTGACCACTACGAAAAGAAAGATGCTGTCTTCCTTTTCTTTCCTTCCCTGCCGTTGGAAAGAATAGCAGGAAAGAAAGCGCTGCCATTGGAAGTGCGCAGTTCTTTTTAGCTCTGCAGTCATCTTTTTTTTACTCAAAACAAACAAAATATATTTACGTTAAAACATGGTGCCGAATAAATGTGCAGGCGCTAGGTAAGGAGGTTACTCCATCACCAATAAAGCGATATGATTGGCATCATCGTTTAAGTCTTCATCTGCTATCACATTTAAAGTGCAGTTGGAAAATACTTCGTTCGCATATTGCAAGTTTCGTGATTTGTACATGGGGAGTTTATTTATGAGAAAATTAGGGTGCAGCATAAATATCGTTTAATTCAAAGGGTACTCCGCACCTACTCGGATAGTGGCCGCACGGCTTATGAACAAAGTCTGAATGTTCACTCTGCAACGGGGCACGCGAGTACCCATTATTGCAATACGGAGCTGAGGCCTTTATTACGTCACCGTGGAATGTGGCTTTGTTCTATGCCTTAATTACGGAACTTTCACATTTGGGATCAGCGTGCAAAACAACTTCCATATCCCACATAAAGTGAATTGCAGCTAGCTCTATTTACCTTGAATAGTACGTGGCCACTGATTGTCGTCACCCTCGGAATGAACTCTTGGTCTGTGCAGATGGTATGTCTGGTTAGAAGTTCAAGACAACCATACTCGTAAGATGCTGACGTCGTTTGCACATGGCGGCTAGGTTACCTGTGGAAATCCCAAGGACCTTTATATTCTCTACATATCCGCTGGGGTATTTTGCGTTTATACCTCGGACATTATTATTCTGATATTTCTTAATCGGTAAACCCTGCTATGAAAATAATTTGTTTATTTAAACACCAACATATTGGATACTGCCATATGCAGTGCTCAAACGACAACCTTCGATTAAAACTTGAACATCAGCAAGGCTGGAGTTAAATGTCAAGATAACAGATTACAGCCTGTGAACTATTACGGTGATAGTGCTGGAAAATTTGCTGTAACCTCCATTAGAATAGAAAAAAGAACAACAAAGGCAGCAACAAAGGCCTGAACAACACCGGCCCCCTATACACTAACAGTAACAAACTATATAGTCACCCGGCCACAGTATAAAGAAACCACGGTCGTCAGTATAAAGAAACCACTGTCTAATTAAGAGGAAACAAGCACTTTAGGTCATAAACGTATTTAATGAAAATCATATTCCATCCCAACTTTAAATGATATAGAATTTGCAGCAACAAAACAATTGGCGGTCGTATAGTTCGCAAAAAAAATTTCCCTGGCTTCGAGATGTTGTTTACTGTCAGTGGATACTGGTCTTTACTGACAACTACTGATAATTTCATCGTTTGGAACTTCTGTTACGCATAAGGTGATTGTAAAATCGAGTCACGAAATCTGTAAGTTTGTGGTAGTACGTTTTATCATCACCGATGATGAAAATATCTGTATTCTCGAGTACAGCGGGAAGCTTCGAATGTAAGATACTCACGGGACGGGAGCTACGAAGATAATCAAACTACTGCGCTTTCCTGGGTGAGACAAGACTGCATGCGCCCCTCCGATACGAGACATTCAGTGTGAAAAATAACTAAATATTGGAGGAATTGATAAGTAAATGACACAAACCTCCAAATTTTGCTTAAGCAGAAGTAACAATTTTCTGAAGCTAGCATCCAAAAGTGTTCTCGTGTTCTTTAAAAACACATTTTGTTTTTACACAGTACAAGCGTAAAATTATAACGCATTATACAATAATGTAATCGCGTTATACAATAATGCGATAACTCGATAAAATAAAAGCCATTAAAAGCTTTGATGTGTTAGTCTAATTTTCTTAAAACGGATAAAGTTATGAAAACATTATTTAATTGAAACCAAGAACGATGCCATAAACTCTGATCGGCATATTGCCTCCCTAGCACGAGACTTGCTACAAAACATATCCTGAAGGCGTATATGTTAAGGGAATGGACTGGACGTGACATGGCCTATCTGCGCTTTTGGATAAAAAGAAATGAAACAATCTAGGACAATTTGGGCAATTGATGAAATTGCGAAAGGAAATCCAGAAGGTCGCAACCAATCTAAATACCAGTCCGTTTCTTTATTGAGCTACTAAAGAAGCTGCACAGACCACTGGCTCACCTAAAGGAGAAAATTGTGCAATTAGATGACGAGTTCTGACAGTGTGTGAAACGTAATTTATTTTATCTCCTTCAGTCGGCAAGCCAAAAAAGATGCGATATTGTGTTCATTTTATTAATCAAATATAGTCCAAAACAATGCATTGTCATTCCCCATGAAACACCGACGAACGAAGAATAATCTTGAATTTAAATAACAAAACAATACCTCCGACCAGTCTCCTCATTTACGACGAAAAAATATACGGAAGCTACTATGATCGGGCGTATTTAGCGATGGTTGCTGCGATGTTCATAGAACGTGCCTGAATAAAATGAGTTGGGGAGATACGATGGAAATGAAAACAAAAGCACAACAAATATCGAGATTTTTTTCGCTAGCTTTGAGTACGCACGAAATGAACGATTACGGTGCATCGACTTTGTCTCAGTGTTTTAGATATTTTATTGACGTCAAAATGTGCATGTCACGTATGCCCATATATTATCTTTCCCCTATTGCGAATGCCACTATAGTCAGCAGAATCTCCGATTAGTCAAAAACTGTAAGCTATTCGCGATACAATAATTGGTTCGACAATAATTGATGTAATAAACGAAATGACAAAAGGAACTTCATCTTCCCATGTTGCATTTCCAGCTGCTCTTGGGATTGGTGTGATTTCTCATGGGACGCCTTATAACAAGACTTTTGTTTTCATCTTTTGCTTAGGCAATAAACGAATGTGCTTCAATGACAGAATTCTGGAAAGTATCAATCAAGAAAGGATATCTAAAAGGTGCTGTTTATACAGAAAAGAAGTAGTGACTGAATATAAAACAGCGAGAGCTAAAAAAAACCTATCCCGAGAAACATGGAATGTGCATCAACCGTCTTCAGAGCCCTAAAGCTCACGCTCGAAGTTCAGAATGCATCCGCGCTTCGCAATTTAACCGTGTGTGTTTACTGGGGCGTATTTTAAATCCGAGTGTTTATGCTACATGCAGCAAACGAAAATGTGTTAGAAGAACGAAAGCGTGCGCTATTATTAAATATCGACAACGGAGATTCATGGCAACAAAGACAAACACAAAGCAACGTGAAGAGCCCTTCAAGTAAAGAAAATCGAGGACAAACCCAACAATATTCGAAAGACTAATCTATGACACGGGTCGAACGTAAAACGAAAAGGTTCCGTCTAAGATGCAATATAAGCAGCTTTAGAATAGGGAAAGCGTTGAGCTTGAGTAGAGGACTAAAACCAGAAAGGATTAGGAGTGAGGAGAGGTGGAGTATGCAAATGAACTGACACAAAAAGAAGAATAAAACACTCAGAGGGTAACATGCTGTGTGCGCGAAGCAAGATATAGTGGATGATGCAGCAGAGCTCCCTGAAACAACGAATGCGAGTTATGTATTTTGTATTTCTTCGCTTGTTTTTATTTGAACAAACTTGAGACTGCAAAAACGAACGGAGCAGCGACGCTCTTGCTTCAGTATGCGCAAATTGTTTCTAGGTTTTGCGGGTACCCTTATTGTTTAACAGATGGAAACCAATATTTTTGAAGTATGCATATAAAGTCTCCGGAGGCGTGAAGTTAAGACGGGATCAAGCTGAAGATATTTTTTCTCTGCGTTACGTCGCAACTGAGAGCACGAAAAGACATAACACGTAAGAAAGGGAAAGCTACAAATTTAGTGACTGTTTTGCGACAAGGATATCAAAAACGGATTAGGGTCCGTGATCCACTTTTTATTGTTCATACGAACATTGTGGTTCTACAAAACTCGCGCTTCTTTTGTAACTTCGCTTCGTTGGAGTGGGCTCTGTGCAACTCCTTTGTTAGTCTCTGATGGCCTGGTGATTCCACAAAACTGGTGGTGTATTCATCGGAACCAAACGTTGCATTGTATGTTCACCCGTTATTGACGAATTGTATAACAAATCAAAATGTCTTTGTGCCTTTTTAAACACAGCGCGTCTTTAGCTTTACTTCGTTGAATCAGTGTTATATTTGGAGCACGGTAGCTATGAACTGTAGCAGCTGAAACCTCCGCTATGGTTTTGATTAAATCAGTAATTAATCAGAAAATACATATTTTAATTTTTTTTTGTAAAATAGTTAGCTTTATTAGGTACGGGAGCGTGCTTTCTTCAATTTTGTCTCTGAAAAAGGAACGGCCCCTACCTTGATTATTATGAATCTCACAAGTTGAAGCTCAGAGCTCGTAATGGCTATAAGGCGAATAAGCTTTCATAAGTGCTGCTTTAATTAACAAATTTCCTACGGCATTCCTAACAACAAACATAGTTTGACTGAAGAATGGCTCTTTGGGCTAGTTGGTTGATTGGTTTATAATCGTAGTTTGACGAATTTGTCCTTTTTGTGAAACCAAAGAAACATTAAGCACGAAGCGCGTACATTTTGTTCTTAAAAATTTGCTCGAAGTAACTGCATGAACTTGTTTAAAACCATTTAAAGAGTGTGTAAAACATTGTAAAAGTTCATAATTCCCTTGTTGAAACTACACATAAAGTTTTAATTTTGTGCAAAGTAAAAATAAGCGTATTTAATGGCGGTAGCAAGGTCTTCCCGTGATAAAACGCAGCGCGAAAAGTTCCGTGCCGTTTTTCGCCTTTTCGCCTTGACAATGACTGGGCACATTTAATATCCTTTTCTTAGTGTTAAAGTTTTAGATATACAAGAATAGCCACTTTTTCGCAGGAATATAATTGAAACGCGCTGTACAAACAAGGTACAAGATTTAAGACGTTGAACAAAAAAGTTTCTAAATGATAAACAACCGCTCTCACTGAAGCTTTCGCTTTCTGGCATGAAAAATGTTCTAAATTAATACGTATTATTTTGTTCTCATCGTTGAAGTGTTTTCTAACCGGTGAAGGCTCACAGCTTCAAACACACGAAATATTTGCTAGTCCCGTGTAACTTAACACTGTCACAAAATCTACAATTCGTTTCAGATTAAGCGCTTTCGTAGTGCTTATCTTGTTATCCGAACAGTAACTCTTCCAACTCCATGGCTCACCCCCCTCCCCAGTGTTAGATAGTATTGTGGAGGCCACGTGGGGGCCCACTTTGGAAGTTTCTTTATTTCCTCGTTTAGTTCCGCAGCACCATCGCCATGCACAAAACGCTGATGTCGTCGCGAGCGCGCGAGATTAAAGACATTCCATTCGAGGCACCGGAGTCGCCTGACGTTTTTTCCGACAAGTATGTATATATGTACGTATGTATGTACCTTTATTTCAGTCACAAAAGCATCTGGGGTGCTGGGGCAAAAAGAAAAGAAAACGTGTCGTCTGACCGGGCTCCAGCCCCTTTTGCAGCACGCCGAAGAAGAAACAGGAATATAAACAAAATAAATACTCAAAAATACAGCAACTTCAATATCCACAACAAACACAATAACTCATAACTGTCAACACCGTACTAACTGCAGATCATAAAGGCTATGTATATAATCTACAATTTTTTTTATAATGAAGAAACGAATTGTGTTTTTGGGCCATTTCTGCAATAGTTGGGTGTGTATTTAGTAGATCTGGTACGAGATATGTAAGGTTCTGTCTACCATAATTTGTATCGAACCCTAGGTTTCGTATACTGTGCGCTTCTGAAACTGTAATTTGCAGATGTTTGACTGTAGATATAAAGAAAGGGTGCTCGGTTCGGTCTAATTTCATTAAAAATTAAAAAATATATATATATAATTTATGAAGCAGTATTTGTTCTATATTTCATATTTTCTACTTTAGAAATACAGGGAATGAGTGTTCTGTATCTCTTAAGATTCTCAATAAATCGAACAGCCTTTTTCTGCAAAATGAGTACTTTGTGCTCATTTGTTTGTGTAGTGTTTCCCCAAACTAACAACACGAGTACTGAAAGCGCGAGCAGATAAGCGAATAATATAATTGCAGTTTCAACCTTTTCCGTAGTAGTGAAACCTGTTTATAACGAACAGCAGGAAACACTACGATCAGTTCCATATAGCAAGTAATTCGATATAGAAAAAACTATTTACATCGAACTAACACGATACGTTCGTTGTAAAGCTGAGTATTCTCTTTCTTTTTCATCTCTTCGCTTCCGCTCTTGTACCAACGCGCTAAAAGCATTTTTTTGTGCATGCGTGCAGAGTTTGTTTTGTTAGCTTATCTCCCTTTCTGAATCGCTCCTCTTTGTAAACAACGGTTTGGGATAATTTTTTTTTTTTCTGTGTGCAGAGAGTATTTTTAGCTTCTCCCCTTTGAATGGCTTACTCGGCTCAGTTTTGTTCGCAACTTGAGTTTTTTAAATCTTATTACTTTCTTTCCTACTTTTTTTTTTTTTTTGCGGGAGAAGGAAGGAACAGGTTAGAAGACGATTGTGTGCGCGTTTTTGGAAGCCTTCCCAGAAAAAAAGTTTCGTCTATTCCTTCTGTTGTCCTTGTTTTCTGGCGTTTTTCTGGCATTTCTGGCGCATCATTTCGTCTATTCCTTCTGTTGTCCTTGTTTTCTGGCGCTCTTCAAATCTAAAACAAAAACGTTCCATATAGCCAATATTTTGTTCGTTATAAAAAATTATTTTTCCATGCCTTTTTATTTAAATTTTTTGTGAGTTCGATATCGACAATAATTCGCTGTACGTGGGTTCGTTTTAAACGGGTTCCACTGTAATTGTATGGAATTATTTTAAATTCTATTGCTCTTGAAATATCAACCAGTCCAGATGTTTGCCTACTGAGTGAATGACAGGTTTCTAGAAATTGTTTAATTTTTTATTGGCTTAGCTTTTGCATAGGGGAGAGCTATTCGTACGCAAGTAATTTAAAATATATTATTTAGCGTAAGTAAAAATATAGAAATACAAATGCTCACTGGCAAAATTTTCAGCTGAATCCAATTCACAATAAATTTAGATTTTTCGTTGAGGTGGTTATATAGCTGAAAATATATTTACTATATTATTTGCATCCACTTTATTTACGTCTGTATAAAATAAACAAATTCATTGGCAGAGGTGCTGTCATGCTCGAAATATTTTCATTTATATGTAAAAATAAATCGTAATCTGCTCGTGCCTTCATATGACTTAAGGATATTGCGAACAAAGGCAACGATGAATCATTTATCGCGACAAAATTGGGTTTCGAGCATAACCCTGTGCTCCTGAAAAATCAATGTGTTCATAGCTAGGGACTACGACGGATGACAGTATCCAATCCCACTCATGCTGCATGAGTGGAATTTGAAATGTCTTACCCGCGCATTCCTTAGGTTCACTATCCGACTTACGCCGAAGTGTTGCGCAACGTGTAGATAAGAGAGACAAGCTTTATCATTTTATAATTGTCGCCAAATTGAAGTAAGCAAAAAAAGAGGGTGCAGAATTATGGAAAAAACAGTCTAAGAGCCTAATGAGGGCCCAAGTTCTCAAAAGCGGCGGATATAATGCGACCCACGTCACGTCGCCAGGTATTAAAAACCCTGTCCTTAGCAATCCCATTCCGGGAGAAACAAGTCATATACTAACTGTCTTCATAAATAGGCTTGTCTCGGCTACAACAAAGACGCGCGATGGACTCTGCACCAAGGCGAACACCGGCCGTAAACAAGTGACTTGTTCTCTAAGAGGAAACTGGGGAAACGAAGGTATTCCTAGATACTCTCCAAGAAGCACTCCGTTGCCTACTGTTACTACCAACAATAGCCCCGAACAGAAACCAGTTGCCAATGAGGGGGGGGGGTACTTTCAATACAGAACTGAGTTTAGCCGGAGCTCTGTATCCAGCACGGTCACTCGTCTGGACTGACCGACGAAGGTTGTAGCTGGAAGAAGGAGACGCCGGCGGATTCTGGGTGCCGCCTAGGGATCGAGTTAGGTTCCCAACACTGGAGCCTCTCATGGTACCCGCCCTCGGCGTAGGAGAAGGAAAAGGGGAGGGCAGCGCCGAAAGTATGTTGGAAGCTGGCCCCAAGCCCCAGTCGTCTCGAAGGGAGAAGACGGTTGGGATCGCTGCGCACCGAAACTCAGGAAAGCATTTTGTTTACAAGGCTCCTACCATCTGTGCAACGGACCATAATAGAAGAGTTAATATATATATATAAACAGACATGTACACGTATACCTAAAAATAGTAACTAAATACCGTTACTCGTTACTCGCTCAAAAGGTAACTAAATACGTTACTCGTTACCGATTCTCAAAAGGAACGCGTGAGTTACCTCACAAGTAACGAGTTACTTTCCACGTTACTTTGACGGCCAAATACACAAATGTTTTTGTTTCATGGTAATGGTTTATTGTAGTCGTTGCTCCTTAAGAAGCAGCTGCCTGTGGAAGTTTTCATCAGTTATGTTTCCTCGCTTCCTTGAAAATACATCTCCGGCGACGCTGAAGAGTTGTTCTACCGACGCGCTCGAAGGAACGGCAGTGTTGTGCTTCAGGAAGAGCTGGTGAATCTTCGAGAACTGCGCCTTCATTGAGGACAGCGGGTAATGGGTTATGTGCCTTCCCGTGTTTGCAAGCTCCGGGTTTACATTCGGTCCGTACCCGTTTCTAGAAGGTTCAACCAACGAACCTGATTGTGCTCGCTGGGTGAAGGACATTCCCAGCTGTAGAGTTCAGTACAGTAACGTTTATCGCTGGACATGTCAGTCGAACTGTTCGACTGACGTGTTCAGCGATATACGTTGCTGTACTGTCATACTGTTTAGTTGTTTTTCGGGTTGCCCATCTGCCTTTGTCGCAATAGACGCATACTCAGGCTAGAATAAAAACAAGGCCGTTTAAGCGGTGTTGTACACGTTACTCCTCAAAAGTAACGAGATACCGTTACTCGTTACTTGGCCTTCAAAGTAACTAAATACCGTTACTCGTTCCTTTTCTAAAAAGTAACTAAATACGTTACTCGTTACCGAAAATAGTAACTAGGCATAAGTAACCGTTACTTGTAACGCGTTACGTACATGTATGTATATATATATATATATATATATACTAGGAATTTATACTATGTATTGCGACAGTTTCATCGAGAGGCTCGGCTTCGTCAGGAGATGGCATAGAAGCCGAGCCTTTACCATTGAAGAATGGAACCGTCGGACAGCTTAATTATCAGTTCACCTCCTAACATCTTTTTTCTCGGTTTTACAAGAGGCTTCTTACCGTTAGGTGTCGGATTTCTTATGTTATCATTCTGAGCGTGAATTGAATTGTCTGTTTTCTTTTGTGATATTGTGACCTTTCTACAATAATGTACCCTGGGCGATGTAGGTATATACATAAATAAAAATAGATATGTCCGTGTGTAGTACGAGGTGTAATCATAAAGTTCAGGGACTGATTTTGTAGCGTAAAATGAAAGGGCAGCACAGTGATGCGCGCTCAGCAGTCAAAGGAAGGGACCTTCGTGTCTCGTTATACCAAAGGGCGCCGCTCTGTGAACATTTGGAGCTGCGTTTCACGAGTCTTCCTGACCACGTGCATGGGCACAATGGCGATTTTACTATAGACTACAAACCAGAGCGAGAGCGAACATCAATTTTGCGTCAAACTTGACAAATATAAAGCAGAGACCTTCGATATGATTCAGGAGGCTTGTGTAAAAAAGCAGTGAATTTCGCGAAGATTTTTAAGTGGCACTCGCGCTTCAGGAACGGCAGCACATCGCTGGAAGACGAAGAGCCGGTCGGGCTACTTTATCCGACCTCTCCTTGACTTCGGTGACGTTCTGCCATTCTTGAGGCGCGAGTGCCACTCAAAACACCTCGCACACCTCACTTTTTTTTTTTTTACATAAGCCTTCTAAATCATTTTAGAGGTCTCTGTTTTATGTTTGCTAAGCTTGACGTAAAATTGATGTTCGTTCTCACCTTGGTTTGCAGATTATGAAAAGATCGCCAACATGCTCGTGCATGTCGTCAAACAAACAAGTGTAGCGCAGCTCCAAATGTTTACAGAGCGACGCCCTTTGGTATAATGAGACACGAAGGTTCTTTACTTTCACTGCTGCGCACGCATCACTGTACTGCCCTCACTTTCTACGCTACAAAATCAGTCCCGAAAACTTTTGATCACCCCTCGTATATCCTTTATACATTGTATATTATAGTTATTCAAAATTGTGTCCACTCGGCGGCGGGCTTGAAGACGAACATGCGTAAGGATACCATTTTTTCCCTAGCCTTGCACACTGCCAAGTGAACACAAGAAAATAGGCAAATTAAAAGTATTATTATTATTATTATTATTATTATTATTATTATTAGTTTGTTTTAGGTAGATTTATATTTTAGACATGGTATCAATATCTTTCACCTGCCAACAATGCAAAGTAACTCACTGCTTTAATCTAGAAAACTATTTTTCTCACCTTTATAGCAACCAAAGTTGACACGTTGAAGCTAAAGGGTAAAAGAAGGAGACTTTCGAATGACACCGTCGCACAATGTAACTCGCGCGGTTCAATTTTACTTCATCTTCCGGTAAGCAGCTTATCCAAAGACTGCAGGAGACTATCAGTCAGCAGGTGTAAAGCAAACCTGGTTTCAGCCGATGCTGCTGCAAACTCTCCAAATTATTAGAGCGGAAGCAATACCGCAGCTCTATCAGATTTTTCGTTTTTCAAAGCTATGGGTCAACGAACTCATAACCTTTCTACTACTGCCTATAAAAATAGCTCTGTTATCGTTACACGACAGGAACAATAAAGCCTTACCTCAAACGCCTAACATACTATCCAGTGAAAGCAGCGCACCCTTTTCCTAGAGGCTGCAACTTTGGCGCCGAAGGCACTTTCGTGTATCTAAACACTCGTAATATCCGGCGGGAAAGAAAACAGCCCGGTGAAAGTCACCAACCTTCTTCCGTACCTCTGCCGGCATCTTGAAGAAACAACAATAAGATAGTATACAGCCTCGGCCCGACGCCTCTATCAGAGCTTCACGCTAGACTGAGCCCTTTCTTCGCAAGAACAGGACCAGCAACCTTAGGGTCTCTGTAGCCTGCCGAGATTGTGGACAATGAAGAGTCTTGTAGTGCTATTTTTCTTCGGCTTCATCACCAAACGAGACGAAAAAATATAGGCTAACATAAATGCAAAAACACATAAAATGAGGTTTGTCACGGAAGGGTTGTAAGGAAGCACGCGTTACTGTGTTCTCTTGGTTGCTGTTCAAGCGAGTGGAAACAAGCAACGTAAGGCGACGCCCGATGCTTCGCTCCGCCTCCGATAAAGAGGATATTAATTACTTCGCTAGTAACCTTAGAGCCCGGTGTGAGCTTCCTCTTTCTTGTTTCTCTCGGTGATTGCTTCGCTTACGGTGAATCCACCGGCGATTATGTTTGTTTCAGTGAACTAATGAAGGACGAAAGAATATACCGTCTCTTGCACCATCAAAGACCCACTGGGGGCGCCTGGCCGAGGCGGTGTTTGGCGTGAGCGCTGCTCGCGTTCCGAGCGATTCCATTTTACCCCAAGGGGAAGGACTCAATCGGGGCCCAGCTAAAGCGCAACGCGCGCTTATCAGTTTCTGGTTTCGGTTTTGTGGCGGTGAGCATTTTGTCAGTGTCATGCCATGGCTGTGCCCCTCTATCGCCTTAACTGCTGTCTGAGAGAGACATGCCTGAGCCAAAGCGATTATTCTTATTCTGCTTAACCGCGAGATCAGTGCCATCCTTCTATTGAACGCATCTTCTCTTCAGCCCAGCTAATATTTTAATTATAGGCCTCATGTATAACTTAAATATTTCCTTACTCGGCAGTGCCTGTTCTGAGATTTTGCACCAGAAACAACTGATACGAAAAGTCGTCACTATGGTCGTTTTCAGCCTTCCTGATCTTATATATTGGCCTGACGCCAATAAAGCGCGCATTTCCGCTAATCCGAAACCAAAACCTGCTAAGCCGTGACCCTTGAAGCATAATCGAATTGTTTGGTGCGCGTGAAACGTCTCCATCGCCGCCTCGGACACGAGCTGCCAGTGGGTCGGTCATATTACAGGAGACTACACGTTACATGCGAAACGCTTGCTTTACGGGGTTGTTGGACAAATAAGAGAAATTTTCTTGTATTAGCGTATTTTCACTCCGCGGTAAAATTGATGTCATCAAATTGATGTCTTTCGAGAAGTGCCTCCGGATGATTCATAAATGACACGCTGTTACGTGATTTAGGAACTCGATATTGAGCCACTAATAACGTCGTACTAGCGCTCGGTCGGGAGTGGCGAGAAAGAATTTACGTCATGCGCCGCTTATCGTGCCAAGTGAAAATTTCTATTCGACAACCTAAATTGGAGTTTACGGTGTAGGCAAGATGGAGAGGCGTCAAGAAAGCGAAAATAAAACGAGAAGCAAGATTGAATATGTGTCTAAGGAATCACCGAGGCGGAAAGGTTGAGGTTTCGCTGAACTCGAATCTGCTTGTGGCTGAGCTTGTATCCCAGCCCTGTACCTGTTACGCGTTCAGGCAGGAGTTTCCACTTTGTGAGCATACGCGCTACATTTATGTGTAGGAGCGAGTGAATGAAAAATGAAAAATGTGAAGTGAAAATTGTAGAATAAAAAGAAATTATAGAAACAACAATGAAACACGGATTTGTTGATCAGGAAACGAAGAAAAATAACAAATCGCACAAGAAAACAGACAAAAAGCTTCATTCCAGGATATTGCAAAACAAAAAATATAGATATTTTTAGAAATTTCTGTGAATGTGGTAGCATATATTAGCACAAAAAGAAGAAAAAACGTGACCTTTTAATTTGGAACTATACTTTTTGTGGACAGTGAGTTTGAGGTACAGAGGTGATTTCCCTAGCGGGAATGTAAAACCACCAGCCGTCTTTGAATTATAGAAGAGTTTGTTTTCAACCAGAAAGTAAAAACAAATATTTTCCATCGTTTAGGCATTCGCATCTGACACAATGTTCCGCCAAAACTCGGGGAAATCGTTGACAAGCAGCTTTTTTAACAAAATAAACACACGTGAGATATACTCTGTAGATACCAAATTATTTACTATACTTGTTCCACTTTCCGTCCAGACGCAGCGGATGCTACGACGGAACGGGACCAATCAAGCAGCGACAAAAGTGCAAATCACTAGGCTTGTTCTGTTTATGATTGGTTCAGCGATGAAAAACACAAACAGAACCATTACGAACACCATGATGGTGCCCTTTTGACGCTGTCTGATTCGTCATATAATCTCGTAGCATCGGCTGCGTCTGGACGGAAGGTGAAACGAAGTATACCGATATGGAAACAAATGACGTAGATTTCTTAATGGTTAAAGCGACGCGCTAAAGTCGGTTCATATAGCTTTCTCATGTCTTCTCTATCTCAAAATAAATAAATAAATAAAATTTTCTTCTGGAAGATTGAATGATTTTTCTTGTCTGCTTCTCCTGCTTGATTTTGTCCTTTTTATTATTTCTTTTTTAGTGTAAAAGGTTAAGACACGCACATCGAAACCTTTCCCCAACGCTTATCCCAGGTGGTAGTTCTTTTCTCTTTTCGGAAATCGAGAAAACCAGACGTATACATGATATTGTCACGAATGAGGAGTGATGAGGCGGCGAATGACTGAGTAAACTGAACGTTTAATGGGGCGAACTTGTGCCCAAAAATAAAAGGAAAAAGAAAGATGACAACAGAGCGTCGCAGGCGTCGAAGGCGGCGAAGCAGCAAGATCGAACGCTCAGGCGAAACTGACCCTGGCTCGCTACGCGAAGCCCTTATGTACACGTGTGAGCTTCTGGAATAATCGGCGCAGAAAGTTCGACGTGTAGAACATTCGCACCTCGAACAAGCACCCGGATTCTCGAATTTGCCAGAACACTAAAATGCAGAGATAAACAAAAGACACGTCGCTGCCAGGAATCGAACCCTCGCTTTTCGAGTGGGAGGCAGTTACGATAACCGCTAGGCCACGCGCGCGCTGCCTACTTGGACAGCTGCGCGCGCGGCATTACTCCCCCTTTTAAAAGTGCATCGCCCCGATGCAGCACAAAACAAAACAAAATAAAAAAGAACGATAAACTAAAGAGTCCTTTGGAGCACATAAGGTCCACAGTCCTATCGAGCGTAGTACGGCTTCAGGCGCACGACGTGGACGACCTCAGGTCGTGGTGGGCGGCGTGACGATGTTCGTGTTCCGTCGGGCATCACCTCGTAGTTCAGTTCGCCGAGGCGACGAAGCACCTTGTATGGTCCAAAGTACCGTTTCAGCAGTTTCTCACTAAGGCCGCGGCGACGGATGGGCGTCCACACCCACACCCTGTCTCCGGGCTGGAAGTGGACGTCCCTACGACGAAGGTTGTAGCGGCCCGCGTCGACGCGTTGCTGGTCTTGAATCATGAGTCGGGCGAGCTGGCGGACTTCCTCGGCCCGTTGAGCAACCGCCTGGGCGTCGTCGCTCTCATTGTCAGATGGCTCATGGGGCAGCATGGCGTCCAGCATGGTCGTTACCTTGCGACCATGTACCAGCTGGAAAGGTGTGAATCCAGTGGTCTCTTGAACCGCCGTATTGTAGGCGAAAGTGACGTAGGGCAACACCTCGTCCCAGGTCTTGTGCTCTACGTCGACGTACATAGAGATCATGTCGGCGATTGTCTTGTTGAGTCGCTCCGTCAGCCCGTTGGTCTGTGGGTGGTACGCAGTGGTACGACGATGGCTGGTGTGACTGAGCCGGACATTCGTGACATTCTGGTGGAGGTGCGTGGTAGTGGGTAGACGTCTTTCTCCGTAACCGCGTTCAGCTGCCGGTAGTCAACGCAGAACCTAAGCGTTCCGTCCTTCTTCCTAACCAGCACGACTGGAGAGGCCCACGGACTGCTTGAAGGCTGGATTATATCGTCGTTCAGCATTTCTTCCACTTGCTGTTGGATGACCTCCCGTTCTTTTACGGAGACTCGGTACGGCGATCGGTGCACAGGGAGCACGTCGTCCTCGGTGACGATGCGATGCTTCGCAACGGTGGTTTGGCGCACCTTCGACGACGACGCAAAGCAGTCGCTGTATTCGGCGAGAAGGTCACTCAGCTGCCGTCGTTTCGGGCCTGGAAGCTTGGGGTCAATGTCAAGCTGCGCTGGCGGCGTAGTGTCTTGCTTAGGTGGCGATGACTCGTCAGTAATGGCGGCGATTTTGGCGGAGTTTTGGAGTTCCTCAACGTGGCCGACGGCTGCACCTTTCGTGAGGTGCTGCGTTTCATTCCTGAAGTTCGTCACGAGGACCACCGTGCGGCCATCTTGAAGTTCAGCTACTCCTCTTGCGACGCCTATTCCTCTTCCTAGAAGCAACTGGAGGCTTCCTCGAGCAGGACTTCGCCACAGCAAGCTTCGGTGATCCCGACGGGCACAAAAACACTCGACCGCGGCGGTAAGTTCACGTGGCTTGCGAGAACTCGGACCGCAGATGATGTCGCTTTCGGTTCCTCCGGTGGTGAAACGGGTTTTCGTAGTGTCAACCGGTTTGCTCCGAGGTCGATGACGGCGCCATACTCGCAGAGAAAGTCCATTCCGAGAATGACGTCTCTGGCACAGTCTTGTAGAATGACGAATTTCACAGGGCACGTCTCACCGTGGATCTCGACGCGAGCGGTGCATCTCCCGACTGGCGTGATGAGATGCCCTCCGGCGGTTCGTATTTGAGGTCCATCCCACGGCGTTGTCACTTTTCGCAGGCGGCGAGAGAGTCTCCCACTCGAAACGGAGTAGTCTGCTCCGGTGTCGACGAGCGCCGTCGCGTCGTGGCCGTCGATGATAACGTTGAGGTTATTCGACACTGTTGCAGACACGTCGTTTCGGGGCGTTGCGGCGTTTGAGTGGGAGGGCTCCGACGATCTTGGAGGATCTTGGCATTGTTCGTCTTCGGCAACACCACCTCCCGGCATTGCCGCGCCTAGTTTTCCCGACGGGATGCGATGGGTGACAGGCTGTCTCGGCGAGACCGGCGGAAGGGCGATGGCGAGCGTCGGGGAGACGGTGAACGGAAGCCTCGGCGGGGAGACGACTCAGGGGATGAAGAGCGGCGGAGGTAGTCCTCGATGTCCCGAGGTCGCTCTCCGAGACGTGGTCGAGGGTCGTTGGGCGCAAACCCTCGTAGGCCCAGCTGGCGGTAGGGGCATCGTCGGTAGATGTGGTCCGCTTCACCGCAGTGGTAACACAAAGGGCGTCGGTCGGGGTCCTCCATACGTCCGTTTTTCTGGGCGCAGGCTGTTCAGGACGGACATGCGGGACCCGTTGTTCTTCTCGTCGGAGGTAGTGTGGCGTTGGGGCGTCTCGTCGAGGTGGCGACGTGTATTGGCGAGCAGCCGGTGGTGGTCGTCGCGCCACTGAAGCGTAGGTTACCACCGGTTCTTCGGGTTCGGCGATGTCGACAGGAGACTCCGGTCGAAAGGCTCGCTGTACTTCTTCTTGAACGAGCTCAGTGAGTGAGAGCGCAGCTGGTCGTTCTGCTGCCGGCACCAACTTCCTGAGCTCTTCGCGGACAATGTCTCTGACCATCTCACGGATCGCAGAGAGGTCGGAGCTGCCGGAACCGATGCTGCAGGTAGACGCTGGAGTCACGGTGGCGCCAGTATACCGCTGGTAATGGTTCGCCCTTGCGAGGAGCGCCCTTTCAAGGTTGGTTGCCTCCGAGACGAAGCTTTCCACCGTCGACGGAGGATTGCGGACAAGGCCGCCGAAAATGTCATCCCTGACACCTCGCATGAGTACCCGCAGCTTCTTTTCATCGGTGGCCTGCGGGTCGGCGCGGGCGAAGAGGCGGAGGACGTCTTCAGTGAAAGATGTAACGCTTTCCTTGGGTCCCTGGTTCCTCCCTCGAAGCAGGTCTTCGGCCTGCTCACGTCGGTGTTGACTGACAAAGTTTTCTTCAACTCGTTCTTACAAACTTCCCACGTGGTCAAGGCGACTTCGTGATTTTCATACCACTGCCTTGCTGTTCCCTCCAGTGAGAAGTAGATGTTCTGGAGGCGTTGCTCATCAGTCCATCCGTTGTGGCGGGCCACTCGGTCGTACTGCAGGAGCCAGTCTTCTACGTCCTCGTAGAGTTCACCGCGGAATGGCGTCGGCACGCGGGGAACCACAGCCAAGAACATGTAGGGCGACGCTGCTGGAGGGTTTTCCGTCGGTTGGTCCGTGGAGCTCATCACCGGCTTTGATGGCTTCGTTGTCTTGTCCGGCAGTGGTCCAAACTCAGGGCGTTGTCCTTGAAGGCGCTGGCTTGCCCGGGGTCCTGCCTCTTCCACGAATCGTCGACTTGGAGTGGGGCTTGCCGAACGGGTCCTCGGAGGGGTACGGTGAAGAGACATAGGGTGCGTACCCCGCACCTCCACCAGAATGTCACGAATGAGGAGTGATGAGGCGGCGAATGACTGAGTAAACTGAACGTTTAATGGGGCGAACTTGTGCCCAAAAATAAAAGGAAAAAGAAAGATGACAACAGAGCGTCGCAGGCGTCGAAGGCGGCGAAGCAGCAAGATCGAACGCTCAGGCGAAACTGACTCTGGCGTCGCTACGCGAAGCCCCTTATGTACACGTGTGAGCTTCTGGAACAATCGGCGCAGAAAGTTCGACGCGTAGAACATTCGCACCTCGAACAAGCACCCGGATTCTCGAATTTGCCAGAACACTAAAATGCAGTTACGATAACCGCTAGGCCACGCGCGCGCTGCCTACTTGGACAAGCTGCGCGCGCGGCAATATGATACCATGAATATTGAACCTCAAACTTCAATGTACACATCCACGCAGATTGTTGTTTGTTCACCTCTCTTCTTTTAACATAACATCGCTTTGTTGATCGAACGTTTCTATGTTAGCTCTTCAACACAATATGCATGACACAAAGCTTGTTCTTTACAAATATGTAGAGTGCGCGTCGTAATCATCGGGAATATATACTTTTTTTTCATCATCCCCACACTTCGAGAAATGCTTCTTTAAAACACAGGCAAGGTAATGTGGGTGAAAACTTCTGGTACCAGAGGCTGGAGCATTTTGAGAGCGCCAACCAACGGCAGCCTCAGTCGAATATCATGTAAAATTCCATTCCCGCTACACTCGCGGCTTCTTTTGCCTCGGTAAATAGGAGTCAGTGTTGCGAAATGAGTCCCTCCATTCCAGTCCAACTACATTCCAGGAATTTAGAGGTTATGATAACTGAATTCCTTTTCACTCCTAGGAAGGGAGATACTGGGTGCATTTCCACTCCTCGAATGACAGAACAGCCTCATTCCATTTCTTAATTACTAAACTAGAAAAATGGCTGTCCCCATCTTCCGTGTGCTTCAGCAAACACAGCGTATGGCTATGTGTATCTAATGTACAGACAACTGCAAACATGTGCAAACGACATCCTCCAAACGCTAACTCTACTAAGCAGAGCGGAGGTTTCACGTAGTACTTGGTGGCGCTGCAGACATTGATAGCGCGATCAAGCGCAAAATGCCCGTAACTTACGGCAGAAAACTAAAGACAGATCTTTTTTTTTTTTTGCGATTGGACAATATAATATTTTTTTAATGAGACATGTGGCCAGTACGTTTGTTTGATGAGGCCTTAAAGCGTGTAATTAGTGTGCGACGCAAGGAGATGCTGTCTTGCACTCTGCTTTTAGTACTTTAGAACAGCACCGCTTGTAGGATGTCAGAACGGTACTAGCGGTGCAGTTATGCAGCAACGTAAGTGCTGCAAAAAAAAAAGACCACCGACAAAGTGCAATTTTTATTGTGCCAGGAGACGAGATTATAGGACCATGTCATGGAAACTGCATTGAAAGTCGGTTCACACAAGGGCGGTTGCTTACGATTTCTTACGTTACGTGAAAAGTCGCCGGAACATTTGTGTTGCGTACATCGTGTTCAAAGCTTCTCCTTGAATGGGTCTCCACGCTTCATTCGAAGAACTAATATCTAGGTGAATGGTGACGTAAGCGATCGTAAACGGTCGTAGCGTAGTGTAACGTAGGAAAACGTCCTTCTGTGAACCGACCTTACAACGTGTAATCTCACTTTTTCTATAAGAATCTTGCAAATGCTTGCATATTCAATTCTTTAGTTGCTACCACGCGAACATTAGAAAGTCTGCTGGGCTAGATGTTACGTGTGCTCAGTATTTTTCGATCATGACTTAGAGGTAACAGCGCAAACGATAACTTACACATTCAGACCACACGCACAACCTCAAAAGGAACCTCGCACGCCGCGTCCCAGACATTATCTGCACATTATCGATTTATTTCCCGAAAATCATTCATCACTGCTGCCCATTATTTGGAATCGGAGCTAGAGTATTTTTTGCGGGTGTGTCTGATGTATGTACTCAAAAGGCCATTCGAGATGTGTCATAGCGTCCACTGTGGTTTATCGAAAGGTAAAACAGAGAATAGACCCTTAGTAACGAGATGCGTGTGGGAAATCGGCTGGAGGCCATGTTTGTCACCGAAACATCCGCCCGTTGTGGCACTTTGGGCACGCCGCGCGTCACTGGAGTGAGAGTGCCAGCATTCGAGAAAGGCGGGTGGCGTGGCTTTGCCCTGTTTAGTGCACTATGCACGGGGCTGTAATCGCGCTCGGTCACAACAGCCACTTTGTAACGTCTTGTGGCGCTAGTAACGGCATCTTGTCCGTCCAGAACTTTCCACTTTTGGCTGTTTCATTGGGGCACCATTTCCATTCTCTAAAAGCATGAACCGTTCGAGCAATCAAGACGTCAGTCACTTAAATTGCAGTCATGCTGTTTCAAGAGCTTCATTCACCGTCGCGTTATCGCTGTGCCAGCAGGCCGTAAGCCCAAGCTGAAGATCGACACAGCTCGAATAAAAACTGAGCCAATTCTATTAACACTCTATGCCGAGCACAAGGCAACTAAGTCCATACCAATTCTATTCCGGAGCCGAGGAACTTTGGAATGATTCCAGAATTATTCTAAATCCAAAGTGGCAACTCCGCTTCTTTTTTTCGTTTAAATGGAAATGAACGTTTGAGACGACGACGGGCGTACATACTCGGTTCAAAGTAAAAACACAAAGCCTCCGCAGGTGCGTTAGACTGCTGCGGAACGGCAAATGGCAGAACAGCAGCGTTTCTCTGAAGACCTTAGCTTTTCTTGACGATGACTGTGGGGTCGTCAGCCGGACTAGAATATTGCTCGGTTTTGAAAAAAATCCATTCGGAGCCTGTTGGTTTCGACCTTTTTCTTTTTCCTCTCGTACAGCAAGCTGGTTGAAGCAGGCTTACGCCGAAAAGATCGTTATTGACCTATAGTGTTTCGGGAAGTTTGACGAATCTCGGTTAAGGTTTTCGGTGACACACTGTGGGTGTTGCCCAAGCTCAGGTGTTCAAGGGGGCGAATATTTTTGTTTTGTTTTTTACGTATAAAATCGAATTTCTGAATATTTAGCAGAAAACAAAATTTCTGACAAGTTTGACGGTGACGGCAGTGAAGCCATTGATTGAGTTCTTATTTAGTTTCGCTATTAAATTTTGGTTGGATGAAGGCAAGGACACGGAACTCTATTTTTCCTGCCCTTCCCTAAGAATAAAATAAGAGCAACCTTTGCTATTCGTTCATCTTCTAGGTCTATAAATTTAGATACATAACAAAAAAACTCGTTCTGTAGCTTACTTTTCAGGGACACGCGGAACCTCCTTTCAGGATGATCTCGCACACCGCACTCGGAGCGACACTCATTAAATACAGTCTCTGACAGGATAAGAACGGAAGGCTGTCTCATTTTGAACGGCCGGGCTGCATTCAGCACGCGCTCCGTGTCTTTTGCCGTCCTTTGGCAGCGCGCACGAGCTGGAGGTGCTCGCGACTCCGAAGTTCTTTCAAAGGTAGCAAGCTCGCGCTAGCAAGAGGACAGCTGAAGCTCCTCTCTGCCTGCCATTCGCCCCTTGCCAGTTACTAAAGTAATTAAGGTGTAAGTGAAGGGGCCGAACCCGGACCCAAGTTTGGCCGTCTGTGTTGATGTTGTTGGCTTTGTTTGCTTTGGAACGTTTTGTTGGGCATTTCCATTAACAAATGGCGGACTACCAGAAAGAATACGCCTTTCACAATGTTCTGTATTCTTTCGAAACTCGGTCAGAGCACAAAATGCCTCGTGAAATCGGTTTACTTTTTGTACTACTCAATATTATCTGCCCCTTCAAACCTACGGCACAAATCGGCCAGAAAAAGGAATCTAACGAAGTAATCACAACGCCGTGCTTTAATGTAGTACTTGGCCATATGCATATATTTACAGAAAATCAAGATAAATTATATGTCATATAATGCACTGACGTCTTTCTTTCACGCTAACATTTTTACTACAAAATACCACAAAACATAAACAGCCCGATTTCAAACCAATGCATTCTTTAGATTGAACCATTAATGCCATTTACATTATGCCAGGTGTTCTATGCTACGAGCTATTTTCCTAATGTTCCCACGCCGTTCCCACGCCGCACGCTATCACGCAACCACGAACACCATAGACAGCCTTCAAAGGAACAAAATATTTCATCTCTCAGGGGCCACATTTCGTGCGGCACCCCGATAGACAAGGGGTTGTAAGTAGACTGTCTGAAAAAGGTGTACCTTGAAACCTGTAAAACAATGTTTATTCGAGAGAGTCGCATGGAAACGTAGAAGAGCACAGAAGAAAAATTTATACCGTGGAAACGCGTGTTCCTCTTGATGTGCTTAAAAGACGAACAGTGTCGAGATGATTGTAGTAAACACCTCCAGTGAATAACGTTATATTTACATATTCGGGTGTCTACTTTGATAAATAATTATCCCTTCGTGACGCCTGAGGCTTCAAGCAGAAAATTGCATCATTGAGCCTTCAGACCAGTGTCCTAATCAGATGCCCAGTTTGATTTGTTTAATCCCGTAAATAAATGCAACACCTAATACAGCAATTCTGAGGGTCCCGTCGCTCGTATTGACAGGCATTTTATGTGACAAGGTAATTAACGTCTTGATCAAAACTCCAAAATATTATTACCAGATGCTATTTATTTGTTCTTGTTTTTGAGAGATAACTGGCTGCTTTAGGGTATGTCAAACGCTACAATGTTTTGTACCGAACATAATTTAAACTGCCTCTAAGGGTAGTTCATTATACGTCTACTTATTTACCTATCTTTATCGATTGCAGTATTTCATTCGTGATTTTTTGCACTGTCAGTAGCTTCGTCAGTGAGCTCATTTTTCGATATTAAACTGCCAATGGTACTTTCACGGCATAAATTCAACTCCAGGTCGACATTTATTCACCGTCGTAAAAGCCAATTCTGCTCTTGTCACCAGTTTGGATGTGACGATAAACCGGACGGTGCCAACGCTGACAGCCCTGCAGCCATTAACACAGAGAACCAGAAAAGAAAGAAAACGCGGGAACGGGAAAAAATAAAAATGAAATAAGAACAAAAAGGAAGTAAAAGAGAAATATTGATAAAGTAATTGTGGCGTTTTGTGAAAGCCTGAACCGTTGGGACAGAACTGCTAACCCAAAATGTCCAGTATTCAGGGCATTGAAAGAAGTTGCCCTAACGACTGGAACTAAAACTTAATAAGTAGATATTAATATTATCAGTTTGGAATTCTAAAGGCCTTGACGCGTTAAAACTGGTAGGTTGCGCCATTTCTGCTACCCTTCTTGAACAGTCGGCCGGCTTAAGGAATCTGGTCATTACTCTATGTATTTTTTTTATTTATTTTTTTTTTGGGGGGGGGGGGTTTTGGATTCTGGATGTAGCATAAATCATTTCAACGCCTTGACCTTTCTTTTTATTCTTCAGATTTAAAAAAATATATATGTTAAATCCAGGGTTGAGGTCAAGGGTGTTGTGAAACGAAAAGTAGAGGTGGTGCTCGGTTTTAATCATGTTCTGGGTGTGGTATTCTTCTGCAGCGATTTAAAAGATTTAAAAAAATGACGTAAGACAGAATATAGATCTCAAAAAAGAGTTGCATAATATTCTTTACCATTTCTCTGATTATTTAATCTTTTTTTTTATTACACCCCGGTAAACGCAGACTTTTTTGGGGCTTCATTGATAGCGGATATAAATTTCATCCATGTTGTCTTTGAAACGTTGAGTAAACAGATATGTTATTCTTGACTCCCTAGTATTGCGCGGGTATTTGTGATAAATGTATGCTGTCTAGAGCTAGGGTAAAATTATGCCTCAAGCGGCATTATTTAATATCGAAAATGAAAACACAAGTGCATACCACTCAATCTAATGTCTTAAAACAATGTTCAAACTAGAAGTTGGGTGAGAACAGGTTCACGACCATATCACCGTTTAAATGCAAAATACAAGTAAACATTTTTTCTCGCGTTTCATAGCTTCATTGATTTTTCTCGCGTACTATTGATGTTCAGCGTGGACATTACGTGATATTTTCACATTCACTTAATAGCGCCAGATAGTTAGAATGCCCAAAAATCCTTCAGAATCTGATTTGTGGCATCATAACATGTTTTTCTTTTGTGTGTGTAATACGTAAGGGGAATAACATATATACTGTATTTCTCATCTTGCTAGTAATGGCGATTCTATAAAAATCGCATGACTAATGCCATTGAGCAACCTTCCCGCTGTCCTCTATAGCAGCGTATTTGCACAAGCTCATGTGTACCCGTGAAGTGGATGTATTAACGCGCCAAAATTTTCATCTCAGTAATGTCTAGGCAAAGTGTCTCGGAGCAGAATACTTCAGGCGACATATGTCTTGTGCGAGCGAAAGTTCTAGAAGTCGAGGCAGTTCCTTAGGTTTAGATACATATCTATGTATCTTATGGAAAAACCAAGTTGCGTTAGATGAGCTTATAAAATCGCGTGCTAGGACTATACTTGTTTGCTTAATGTCGCTGAGTAGATTTGAATCCCACCTAGAGCGCGCCGCACTGTAACCAAGCGAGTTCTTCATACTGGCGCCAGACACGGATGAATACAAGCATTCCATTTTAATTATCCGTGTGCTACTGACAGACGCTGTTGAGAACTTTCTTGCTACCTCATGAAACCTAAATATTAACGAACGAACGACGCGTCTTAGGAGCATAATTCGCGAATTCAGTCGCCTTTCAAGCGCAGAGAAGAAGTGGACCTCGGTTGTAGATGAGCACACGACTGCTCGAATGGCTCAGGAAGGAACGTTGCCCTCGTCCTTCGTTCTTTACGCACCGACGGAGTGCGGCGTTTTGCTTTTGGGTGTGGCGTAAACGACCTGCATTATCTTTTTATATCTACATCCCATGATATATAGAGCGCTCCGTCTTTGTTCGTCTAATCTGTTTTGTGTCACTTTGTAAGTCTGCACGATGGCTGTGTTTCCATCGCATTTCTGTCCAACACACTGGGTTAGGGCTTTATAATTAAAACATATCCAAAAACTTTGTGGCTTCATTTTCCGATTGTGATTATAAGCACGCATGGAAAGTCTGAAAAAAATTCTAAATAGACGTTTCAATTGGCTGATATGTGTGAGAACAAAATTGATTGCAGGATGCGTATCGTCCTTCTGATGCCCATGCGGACCTGACGTTCTTGAGGACCAAAAAATCACTATTATTTTATAAAAAAATATGCTTTGTCTTTTTTTGTTTTAGTCGTTTTGTTCATCTAATTCTTATTACTCCAGACCGTTCTGCGAAGTTGAACAAACTGTATGGCTTTGTTTTGTCAAACGCCCGATCTGTTTAGGCTTGAACATAGACGCAAGATATATCTTGGGGACAGATATTTAGTATTTTAATTCAAAAGATGTATCAACACGTATATCCCGACAAGTCTATGCGCCATTACTTCCTGATGAATTTAGCCATTGCTCTCCAAAGTGCGATAGAAGGCGTATTGTACAGTACGCACATAGTCAGTGTGAGCTCAAACAATCATTAGCTCCGCCTCGAAGTGAAAACATGAACTTTTGAAAGAAATGCATAGGAAGAGTGTGCAGGGTGCTCGTTATACATGGCTAAAGTCAGCAAGCAACGTGAGTAAACTGTAGAAGAATACAGGAGACAGGATAGACGCTGAACTCACAACTCAATATTTCATACAGAAGAGAAGAATAAAGAAGATGACATAAAACCAACGGGCACGTGCTCATGGCACGATAACTCTAGGCCGCGGGGCAATCAGCTTTAGCGCATCGAAGCGTTTAAAAACAAAACTTCCTTTTCAGGTAGAGTAATAGAAGAATGGCTCACGCAGTGAAATATTGAGTTGTGAGTTCAGCGTTTATCCTGTGTCCTGTATTCTTCTAGAGTTTCCTCACGTTGCTCGCTGAATTTAACCATGTATAATGCTTACCAACTAACCCAACTCACCACCCTTCTACGGGGTACTCGTTACATGAGTATGCCTTTTCATGCCGACAACGCTTTAGTCGACTCTGCTATTACGTGCCCAGACGTAACCAAGCTAGCACCATCCACGGAAGTACGGCAGCGAAAAACGAAGTGGCGGACTGCATTAGTGTCTCCAAGAACGCGAAAATGACGCATGCTGAGATGCATGGAAAGTTCTTCATCCTTGACTTCAACCAACACGCTCTTCTCCCCAAACAACTGAGATGCAGTGTTGCTTCAGTCTTGCCCATAAACTACGCATCGTGCCAGTTCAACTTTCTGTCTCGGGTAGACACCAACTCAACTCTGACATCACGCCGCTGCAGTGGCGCTGCTGTCGGTACTGCGCATGCGCGGACGCTTTCTCCCACGCGAATTTAGTTTCTTCTCAAGCGCAGTGCCCGCACATGGTGTGGGCACAGGCGGAGTTCGTTTGTATGCAGTGTGCTGGTCTACACGGACATCGGCATGTCTAGGTCGGCGCTCGATAGTTTCAATTTACCTTTTCCATGACCGTAATCTGTAAAAAGAAAAGCAGTTCCCAATCTGAAATAGCGGAGCACCCGATTTTCCCTTAAGGTATATGCTTCTTTATTTTGGCAGAACACTAATCGACTTGGGGTGGGAATTCGGGAGAAAATGAAGGCTCTACGGTTAATTTAATTTATTCAGTCTGCAAGTTGTGAAAAATGTCGATCTGCTTTTCGTAGTCGAGATCTTCTGTTATATTAACCGAGTGTATATCCTGTTTGAATCTTAAAATCAATTGCCTTCCCCATTATTCTGTTGTTGTTTTTTTTTTGCTTTTTTTTTAGATATGCAAGCAGCGGCTTTATGAGTCGTTTGGTTTTGGGAAAAACAAAACCTAACAGAGCGTGAATTAGGTGGATGTGTCTTGTGTACATTATTTCGCGGCACGTTTCCCTTTTGTCGTTAATGTCACGCAACCCCCATTCCACTAAAAATAAGGTCCACTAAAGTAGTGCTACAATAAACCAAAAAATATACTGTGAAAAAAGAAAGAAAAAAAAACATGCACCCCACGTTTGCCACGTGTAGGCAGCGGAGTTTAGAAAAAATACAGTCAAGCACATTTAACAAAAACGTTGTAACACTAGGAAGCGGAGAAGGCTTGGACAAACTCAGAGACGAAGCTCCAGAATTAAGCTTTGTGCTTCCTCTTGTCTCGTCCCGACCGATGCTCGCGGTTTCCATTGTTCGGGCAAAATATATCTGATATGAATTAGCTCCTTTTCAAAAGAACCCCACAATAGCTTTAAGTCATCTCAGATGCAGGACACTCGATCGTACTCCAAATGTATTTCTACAAATGGCTTTGTGCGGGAGAAGCTCACGTGTTTTTCGAAAGTAAACCGCCATTCTTGTTGCTTTTGATTTGTATCAAAGACTCTAATCTTGAGTCAATTGAAATGCTCGAAACAATAGCACACAAGCTCTAGATGGAGCCCACGTTTATGAAAATAAAATAAGAGCTGAACATGTTAGAAAAAAACGAAAACACCCAATGTAAATTATACACATTTTTTTTTGTTTTTGTTTTGTTTTTTGTTTAAGAAATGGGGCAGTTTTTTCTTCTTTTTAAGGGGGATTTTAATTATACATTTTCAACTGTAGGGCTCAGTTAGTGGCCAAGAGAGCCACTAAAGAATTGAAGAAAAAAAGATGAATTATTTAGCTAATTAACTAGTGCTGTTAAACCAATCCTTTTTATGTAAATTTTTGGGCACAATATGCGTTAGGGATTGACTCTGCTCATTATAGTGAAATTTTGATCAAAATCTTTATAGTGGGCGCTACGATGCGATAAATTTAAAACCTCCAGACTGCTTCAACAGGAAACTAAGCGCACATGTTTGTTTTGTTTTGTTTTTGTTAATTTTAGATCCTTAATTGCTGTTCTCGGAATTTCTTCCACACGTTTAGACCTGACGTGATAACTAAAAATGTTGGGCTTTAAAAAAAAAAAAGTTGCAACACACAAAGCTTTATTAGCATCAACATAACCTACACCGCCCCAGTTCTGTAGGCCCAATGACCGACGCAAAGCACAAGGCCTGTCAATCAAGTGTGCCAGTCCGTTCGGCGGCAATCACCGCAACCAGCACACGGCTGCTCTCTGTCAAACCACAATTTTTCGTATGAATGTTGTTACTATTAATTTAGATTGATGTCAGTTCTTTTTTTTCTCTTTCGTAGAACAAATATTAACAACAAAGGACTGAGCAGTCCTGATTTGTTTCGCGGTGTATAGGAATACTAGCTTTACTTGTTTTGAATACTAGCTTTTCTTCGAATTATAACTGAAAGAACACACAGATTCTGGTCAGATTGTCAATATAAATTTCAAGAGCTCGCCAGCGCTGCTCCATACGTCATAAAGCAGATCCGAAATTAAGATTTAATTAGCACCGAAGCTTATGAATATGATGCATGGTCCCAAAATCTGTAGCTTCCTTTAAATTACAAAGATCTCCCACAAAAAAAAAAAATAATGAGTGCGCACTTTTGCAAGTTAATAATTAACAAAATAAAACATAGGGTACTATATGGCGATCAAATACATAATAGGCTATATAATGCTCAAATTAATCTCGCTGTTATTTTCTCTTTTTGATGTAAAACTTTTAAGCAGTTTTAAGAAAATCGATAATCTCTCCACCTGTTTCAGTCGTTAAAGCGTACCCAGTATCCTTCAAATATTTGTTCACTTTATTAAAAAAAATATGTCACTGCAGTTAGAATTGAGTTTTGTCGCATATTCCGCTGACAAAAGATGTGTGAGACCACATATTCGCTATCTTTGCCATACGTCTCATATTACTCCAAATAGTAACAAAGTTTGGTATTAAAGCGAACTGACTACGGCGCAAGAAAACCAATATTTAGAAAACACGGGGAAGACTAAGCCCCTCTCAGAAGTGTTTTGCGGAAGTGTTTTACGCAAGCACAGAACATTCTCACTTCGTACTGAACGTTTTGACACATACTGCATAAGATGGCGGCACTTGGGGCGTTTGGTGTCTGGCGTGATCTGACGACTCTTAAACTCGAGACTTTGAAGGTTTGGGATAGTATGCAGTTTCTCGTCGCGACGAAACAAATTAGAACAACGGCACGAAGTTAAAGCTCTGGCTTTGTCGTCCTTTGTGTGAAAATGCAGCGTGTGTTGCGACGTTTCCATGAACGGAGACTGCACGCTTCAAACGTAAGCACTGCTTCTTTCTTTTCTTTCTTTGAATGAACAAGCCGGAAGTGACTGCGTTCAACTGAGCAGGGCATTACGCCGGTGAGTATTAATGGTGGCGACTAAGCACTCTTGTTGAAGTTGGGTTGCAGCCATGCGACGCACGTCGAAAAGGAAAATTACAAAATAAATACTTTACTGGTGCGTTTTGAAAACTCCCAAAATGATTTTGAAGTTTTTTGTGTGTCCTTGTAGTTTGTTTCTTGTTCTTATAACTACCCAGTTTTTGCAGCACCCAATTGTCACTGCTATTTATGTCACAACATGATTTCAGTTTAACTTCTTTGCAGCGCGCAAAGAGCTGTCCTGTCGCGTTGTTATCGCGGCCGATGGTCTGCCTCATACTTGAAAACACACGAAAGAGGAGCTAGGCTCCTTGCTGACGTCTTCAACAGTGATAGATTTCTCATTCCTGACATGCCGTTTAAAACCATGCGCTTAGATTCACTTCATTAAAAAAATTGCGGTGGCTTAGCTCGGCTATGCCAGGATACACGTAGCGTGAGCTTATGCGCACAAAATGAGAGGCGCTATCAAGCAGCTCCGGTGCAGCGTCAGACTTGGGTACTGCGCAACGGAGGCGGACAGCTGGGCACGCGGCGGCGCCAGTGCGTCTGCCGCGGCTATGACGTCACTCCTCTGGAATGCGAAGACCGGCGAGGCGCGCACGGTGTCGGCGGAGCCCGCGGCGGCGGCGGCTCCGCCACGCCAGCTGTGCGCCGTGTGACGTCACTGCTCCTCGCGCTTGCGCAGACCGGCGAGGCGCGCGCGGTAGCGGCGGAGCCCGCGGCGACGGCGGCTCCGCCCCGCCAGCTGTGCGCCGTGTGACGTCACTGCTCCTCGCGCTTGCGCAGCACAGAGCACGGCTCATTATGCGAGCCACGCGAAACTGCTCAACCTCGGCCAGTGTAGCTCACGCTACAAAATAGTAAATAAACTATTGCACTTCAAAGGCACAATGTGTTTGAAAGGTGTGAATAAAGTTCGCTCTCATTCTCATGACGATTGTAATAATACGACATTGTAGTTCCACTAAGCCGCGTGCTTGCGGTGACAGGGGCCTGAATTGACAGAGCTTCGGGCAAGAGCCTTGACAGCATCTTCGATGATTCCGACATTTGTTTTGTGTCAACTCAGAAAACACATATTAATGTATTCTTTTATTCTGACGCATAAATGGTTTAATTTCAAAATATTTCAATTAAATTGTTTTTGTGTTGCTCTTCTCAAGACAATCAACTAAATCAGGACCGCGCGAAATTAGTTTTTTTATCATCTCAAGAATCAATCAGATACCAACTCAGATTGTGTTCAGAAACTAATTTTCAGAGCACCAAAACGGCAGTTCCATCGCGCATATACCTATTATAATTGTGCTCTAAAATAAATGTCACATACCCATATAAAACCACTGCGAAATACTACAAAACAAAGCAGAATAAAGAAAAGATGGGGAGCCTTTCTACCAAACCTCGACCTCGCAAACCTAACGCGCCCCTGCACTTTCATTACAATGAAACTCGTGGTACACCGTACTGTAAAGAACAACGTCATAGTCGCATTTATATTGCACACCGGCGACCGGCGACTACATAAATTACTGCAGCTGAAGCGTGAGACAGCGATAACACGCAAAGATAAAAAGGAGAGAGGGAGAGAGAGTGGCTCTGCAAAACTATTTGCCAGGTCTACAGAGGGACCGTGAATGCATCACGCCCAGCACAGAACACGACAAAAACAAGATCGTCAACATTCCGCGAGAACAGAACAGGAGAGCGATACTACATTGAAAGGACAAGCTCGCCCGGGGCTAATAAAGGGAAAGGGGTGGGTGAAGCTGTCCGAACCGACCCGCCGCGGAAGCAGCGCAGAGAGCCGTATCAAATCCCTGTAATACCTTTATTGGGAACTACTCCCGGAGCCACTTCCACGCGGCTGGTTATGGCTGGAGTGCAGAATCAAAAAATAAACAGTAAAAAAAAAAAAAACGATGACGAAGATGACGGGGACGGCAAGGCAAACAATGCCAATGCCCTTCCCGTCCGAAAAGAACCTGATTGAGTAGGACGTTAACGGTTCATGCTTTATTCATGAAACGTGCGGTGGGTTGCGCATTAGTAGAGCTTTTCTCTCGGTATGTGGACCTAGCGTGTCCCTCCCACGTGACAGGAGGTAGCCCTCCTCTTCGAGCGAGTGTACGCCGCTGTTGTCGCCATAAATTCAAAGGGGATTGGGGCAAGCAGGCTGGCAGGAGCTGCAAGCGAGCTCGAGTGTTTTGGGGGAACGGGGGGATCGCTGGAAGGAATTTCGGCAGGGCAGCGTTGTCACTCGCTGACTATATTTCGCTTCACTTTAAGTCCGACATTAGCTAAGACTGTGATCAGGCGGCGCCAATCAAGAAAAGCCAAAAGTGCATCGCCAAGCGTTTTTTTCCGCGTGATTTCATTAGCCGGGGATGTGAAACGCACAAAGACGACGACGACCGTGACGATGCTATTTTAGCTCTGCCTGATTGGCTCAATCAGATCGTAGCGCCGGCTGCGGTCGAACAGAGTAGCCAGAGGCTGGACTGCCTCGTTTTACGAAAACGTTTTTTTTTTGTTTTTTCCTGTAGTTAGGTTTTTACTGATGGTTAGGGTTAGGGATGAAGGCATCAGGCCCTCGGCTTTGCGCGTGACGGGGCGTCCTTTTGACAAAAAAGCTTTGACACACAAACACACACAGTTATGGCTGCACACGTGCACACTTGGAGGGAACTGGAGTTAACCTCGCCACGGTTGGTAAGTTACGCAACCTATACATGAAGCAAGGATAGGGCACTGACGTTTTGGAGGCGGTGGAGTTTATCATATATTTGCTGTTGATACATCTGCACTTTTATTCTTTAAACATTTTTCATAATGGACTATAAAAGGAATTTAGACGTTTATTAATTGAAAACTTATATAACCGAATTAAGTGGGATGGATTCGGTCGTCACTTCATTTTTCGGGGAAGACGACTGCTAATAGCTACGTGGACACGAATAATGTGTTAGAGAACATGTGAACAGTCAACATGCGAGTATATAAATGACTGAGTACATTCAAGAGCGAATAAGTGACAATATATAAAACGGTACATTAGGCGACAATTAACAGCATGTACAACGATCTCTCGAAGCATTAAAAATCAGCGTACGGTTGATCATATTAGCTAGTTTTAAAGGTTTCAACATTATTAGATTTGACTCGTAGAATGACATGGCTCAATCGTCCAGCGCCAGGTATTCATAAATTGAGTCTTTTTGTTCCGCGCCACCAATCAATTAATTTCAACGTCATCCCTTCCGCATACTTCCGCGCCGGCCTTTAATTGTGTTACTGGAACGCGTTTCGGACTGGTGTGCTTACCGCGTCGTCAAACATTATCCCTCAATTTCCGTCCGATGACGCTATAAAAGTGTCACGCCCTTTCCTTCTGCGACCCTGGAAGTGGCACTGTAGAGGAGATGGATGGAGCAGACGCCTGCACCGCTCCAGGTCTTTCCCCAGCATGATAGGCTGTGGAAACTTTTGCAGCCAGAAGTTGTGAAGCCGCGACGACAGCGACACTCGCGTTCGCTCGTGACTTCTACCGGAACTTTCACGACAAACCGCCAGGATCGCGACACCCAACTTCTCGACACCCCGGCTTCTATGGCGTCACTTGTTACCTCTTCGGGATCATGTTTCGATGCATGGGCAGTCTGACGCTCAACACAGAAATTCGGAGACCCGTTCCAGGACTCGCATCGACAGCGAAGTGCCAATCTAGCGGCTCCGTACAATCGGCCATTTCCGCGCATAAGATGTTCATCAGAGATGATTAGTGTGCTGGCAACCTGGTTGAACGTTTCGTCCAACCAGTGTGCCCACAGTTTTAAAAGAGAGGCAAAGGCCCTCGTTTCATGTGTTACAGCGAGAGGGAAATATATCATGGCTGATTGTAAATGATATCACGCTGCTTGATTGCGAAAGAATTACCGTTTATTTCCAAATAAAAAGCACATAAAAAAATTATTTCAGAACGGACGAATGGCAGAGCCGGTTGTACACGTTGAAAGTAATTTTCCCAATGGAGTGACAGCTTTGCGCTCGTCCTTCAACATCGGCTTTGAATTAGCATAACATCTAGAGGAACAAATCTGCCTTACCAGGATTTCAATACATCCGCCAATTTTTTGTGTAATAATCTTCCAGCAGAACCCGCTCTGAACAATGACGTTGGAACAAACGTGTGCGAAAAGGAATACTGCATTCAGAAATGACTCCAGCTAATTTATTTAAAAACAAATATATTTAATTGTTTTTCTCCCGAGTTTGGAAACACATTATTTACTTCGAACGAGGCTCTTGTTAAAAGTGCTCTGGAGAACAAAACGGCGCTCGAATGTCCGCCAAGTGGCTTCTTTGCTTTGCACTAGTGTGCGTCCTCACCGCTTCGACTAGTTACGGCGCCCCATGGGTCATTGAAAGCATCGCAATTTTTTGTTTCACTATGTGTGCTACGGGTCGTAGTAGGAGAGCTAGAGAAATACAGGTAAATTCCAAATATATAGCTCACCTTGTGTCGTCAATAAGAGCAATTGCTCTGTGACTCCTTAGTTGTTCACATAGCATACTCTACAAAGAAATGCGCAGGCTTCGAAACGATTGTCTGTATATTGTTGTTCACACTGGAAATGATATTATTCCTGCCACCCGCAGAGGTTGGCTAGCAAAAAACGAATGTTCTAAAGAGGTTCTCACATAATTTTTGAATGCCAAGGGAGATTTCAAAGAATAAAGTTTTGAATTTTTGTCCCCTAACACAAAATCTATTTTGGAACAGCTAATCCGTTCAGAAGGGCTTAAGTCAAAGAGCACAGCGTTTATGTTATAATCCGCAAGGTTTGGTATCGTACTGTGTTCAGTAGTAACTAATCGTTTAGCATGTCGAGTACCTTATAAGTCTGCACATTCGTTGTTGAAGACTTCCTCGCGCTCTTTTTTGTATTGAAGTCATTGTGCGCCTATATTTTAAATCAGAGTTTCTCACCAGGGCTGTCGATCGGTGATAATCTCTCCATTTTCCCAGCCAATTCCGCTTTTTATTTTCCTTTCCGCGTTTCTCATGTCGATATCCAAAAATCTACCGTCTGCTTAATGAAGTCATGTCGCGGTTTCTTTAAACTGAAGCCTTCTTTGTACAAAAAGAGTTCGTCGAACTTCCGATCCACTCACCATTCTAGCTTCATCTCTCCAGCAATTTTGCTACCAGGTACAACGCTCCCTTCTTCTCTACGTTCGGCCATAGGTTATCTCTCCAGCTCGATACGGAACGTGCACTCTAAGAAATGCCTGCGAGCCAGTGTTGTGCCCGTTACCGAAAAAAGTAACGAAATAGCGTTACTCGTTAGTTTGGTAAAAATTAACGCGTTATTGAGCTGCGTTACTTTTTTACAAACGTAACGATATACTGTTACCGTTACTTTTCAAAAATAACGAACGTTACTTTTACGTTACTTTTGTGTTCGAGTACATATGTTTGGCAGAGATGTGTTCGCTTACAAACATGCCTTCGGTCTCGTGAAAGAGAAGACTTTCACGAGACCAATCGAAAGTCAATCGGCTTTTATAAACTACAGCATGCGAACGGGGACTGCTGGAACACAACCAGCCAACCAACACCCTTCTTCTTTACGCCGGTTTTAGTAACAGTCCGGTTCATACTATTACCAGAGACTGATTTACTTCACTATGTGGAACAGGACACCGGTTACCAGTACACTGGTTATAATCACTTGCTGCCGCTTACCAGCAGTAGCTCTTAATTTTTCTGCGAAAAAAAAAACGTTTTGTGTTTGTAAGTTTTGTTTCCAGGTTTAAAACTTTTTCATTTTCTTATTATGACCTTAGTGAAGTAAAGACTAATCACGCGAAAGATTCTTCTTTGTACAAAAGTGGGTCAGGAACTTCAGGCAGCTAGGGGAGAGCGAAAGTAAACAATTCCACAAAGGTTTTTTTTTGTTTTTTTTTTGTAAGGAGGGAGGGGAGGGGAGGGGGCTGTAACGCAGTCGTTCGTTCAAGCCTTGTGGGTGGTGACACTATGAAAAAAAAAAAAAAAAAAGGAGGACGAACGGAATTAGCTGGTAGCCGAAGGTTTGTTTCGCCTTCGAGAAGCGAGATATTGTCGCCTTTTAACAAATGTCTCTCTTGGTCAGAAAGTTTTTTTTTTTAAGCTTACTGTGGCGGATGCTGGTTCCGTGCAGCGATAAGCTTGTGCAGGATTTTGAGATGGGTGGGAGAATAGATGGACTGATAAGCGGAAAACCCACCGTTTTAGGAAATCGAAGGTTCAGAAGTCTTAGCAGCAAGATACGGCATTGCCTGGGCATTGCGTGCTCGAGCGCAAGTAGTTGCCCCTCGAGCAGAGAAGCTAGATCCTCCATTGAGCTTAGTGACCTAAATTTAGTTCCCCTAACGTCTCCAGTTTTAGGAACAAGATTGCTATTCTAAACGTTAGATCAGGCGTCGTGACCTTTTCCCAAACACCTAATGTATTTCACCAGTTTTGGTCAAAAGTAACGAGTAACGAGTAACGTAATTTGATAGCCGATACCGTAAAAAAGTAACGAAAATACTTTACTCGTTAGTCATTCAGAATACTAACGAGTACGTTACTGCGTTAGCGAAAAATGTAACGCGTTACCAGTAACGTCGTTACGAGTAACGCGTTACCTCCAACACTGCTGCGAGCCTACTTACCCGCGCAACACTCAAAAAGCCAATCTCTGCGATCTAGGAAATCAGCTAAGCGAATGATGAGGCGGAACATCCGTTTAGACCTAAAAACCTAAAAATGAAGTTTGCGCTGTGGCTTTACGCAAGGCAAAACGTCATGCTTGCATTGCGTAATGCCACAGCGCAGACTTAATTTTTAGGTCTAAACGGATGTTCCACCTCATCATTCGCTGAGCTGATTTCCCTATAGTTGGTGACAGGTCAAGAACGAAGTGGAAGCTCCTCCCACTCCTTTCCAGTTTAGCGGAGCGAACGGTGGAGAGGAGGCGACCCCTTCTCCGCCGTTCGCTCCGCCGAAGTGGAAAGGGGTGGGAGGAGCTTCCACTTCGTTCTTGACCTGTCACCGACTGTAGATTGCGGAGATTGGCTTTTCGGTGTCTCTGCGGGTAAGTAGACGCGCAGGCATTTCTTAGAGTGGCGTGTAACAAAACACGCCTAGGCAGTTTTCTACTTGTGACTTCATACAATACGTTACTTGTGCAACAGAGAGACAAGATCGAAAACTCGTTTTACGGCACAACGCGCTTTGACAGAGGAGCGTCAGCTGGAAAACACATCTCGGCAGGGATAGAGCCTGCATCCTGCTACATATATAGCTGACCGTAATTAGTCTTTATCGTACACTGAAACCTTTCAATTGTTTAAAAGCTCTGACTATTACAAGCTGTACGGATAATAAACAGCGCAATTTCAACTTCTATGAAAACGTATTTACGTCTAGGTGAAGTTTCGTGATCACGAATACGACGTTTTTTTTAATGTTATCGTTCTAGACAAAATTACATTAGGGTTGGTGCTTGCATATACTCCAAGAAAATGTTCGTACCCTGGGACATTTTTCTTTGTGTGTGTGTTTGGGGGGGGGGTGCACATTCGTGTGAGCCCTTGCAAAATGAACATTCCAATGAGCGCTACAGAACTCGACAATGCCCGTGGCAATACCATTACAAAGGCGACATTACTGTTTTCTGGCGTTTAATTGGAGGTCAGACATACCCGAAGCAGCCCCCGAGAAAGAGTCTGCCAAGCGGCAGAAAACCCAATCGCGGGTGACTAATTTATTTTCTCTCGATTTGCGATTTCCTTCTCCGTTAACTAACCATATTTTTTATCGTTTTTTATTTTCTTACACGAACAAATATTATTTTGCTTTTCCTCCAGTGAAATCTTCCACCCGGGACCGATTAGCCCAACTCGCGCTAAAAGTTATCTCTCCATCGATTTGCAAATGACGAAGAAGCTGCACTCATGCCTCTGGGAGACTAGAGTTAGGAGAAGGAACAACTTAAACATTGAAGAGCGTTTGCAATTTAATGCGCGTATTGGTCGATACTGCGCATGCGCTGCGTTCTCGCGTGAAGAGCCGGAAAGCGGTAGGAAAGGCAGAGACACTTGCAGACGACCAACGTTTTCCTGCCCTCCCTTGCAGCTCGTTTAGCAAACGCGGTCCATAAACCACGTGACCCCGATTCAGGAGTTGGAAACACTCTGGAATCTAAGCGCCCTACTTTCCTAATTACACCCTTGCGCCTTCTTGCCGAGAAAAATACATGAAAGGGTGGGAGGGAGAGGAAGAGGACAAAAAAGGGGGATATATAAAGAAAGGGAAGAAGAAAAAAGAGCTGAAGAAGAATATGCGCACCGAAGAAGGTTCCAGGAATAAAGTGAAGTGCAAATTGAGAGTGGAGCTGTGATTTGAGAAATCGCTTTAATTTGGAGCAGCCCAGAATAATCACACGCAAGATTGAACCTTGAGTGGTGATTCTCGCACAGTTAAAGCGATGGGCTGTCGATTTTTATGGGTACTTACCGACTACCGGCCTCTTTTATGCAGTCAGTGCGTGTGGTGCCACATGAAACTATAGGATTGAATGGCGCAACTGGATTTTCCACGAAAGCTTTTGTTGCTTCTTTTCGAAGCAGTCATTTCTTTGTTGAAACTTATAACGCTAGTTCATCGTTATATAGCGAAGATGTCTCGCCCTAACTTTTTGTTAATACGATGTAAAAAGAAATTAAAGAAACGGCTATGATTTCTTAAACAAAAGAAGAAAAACACTGTTCTGAAAGACCCACAAACATTTAGTTTACTGCGTTAAATGATTGGCCTCAGTTTCAGCCTCTACTATAATAAATGTAGAAGTGTGCCTCACAGCAAATTGATTTTTATTTGAATGTATGAAATTCTATATCTATTGCTCTGCATTCTTCTCGTTTTCCAGCAACGCCTAGGAGAGATATCTTAATCTTTCTGAAATTGCTTTACAGTTAAACAAAATGCTCTTACTACCATCTACAGTGATTCTCCATTGGATCTGTGCATATTTTCATCGAAGACAAGAAATAAAATACTGCAAACGAGAAATCTAAAACTTGCATTAGGTGAAGTCTCAATAAAGATAAAACCAATGCGCCGTGGGGTTCGATGTCGGGGTGAGCAGCAAGATGGTGTAAGACTGACTCGATGCAGATCACTACGGCTATCTTTAGACAAGATCTATGTTCAGGAGGAGCTAAAGGCGCGTCTATAGTCCGTCGTAGCGCGGGTGCGTGCGGCATAGCGACATTAAGTCAGCAATGAACGTGTATTTAATGGGTGTAGGAACAAATGGTCCCGGAACTAATGGTCCCGGAACTAATGGTCCCGGAACAAATGGTCCCGGAACAAATGGTCCGGGAACTAACGGTCCCAAGTCTAGGATAGGAAAAAATGGTCCCGTAAGAAGATTGTTTTGAAACTAAGATATACCATGCAATATACTTCATCCGTTATGCAATCAGTGATTTCGTGGTGGAATGAAGGATCTCGTCTATATTTTGAGGCCGGTTACTTCGAAGAAACTGGTCGGGTATTGAACTTAATTTTATTCAAAATCATCAGAATATTTTCGAAATGAATACTGTCCAACAGTTATCTCCTAACTGTTAATTTAGTGACCTTATTCGATATTATAGGAGTTATTACTATTTTTATATAAGGGGCTTTAGAATATTTATATCAGTCGGCTGTATTGAAACGAAAAATGAGTACCCCTAGTCATACTATTGAAGCGGGTCCATATCACATGAGCGAATGACGCTTTAGCGAATAGCGAGATTTGAGCAAATCGACGTTTTGGCGAATAACGGGAGCGCGTGTTAACCCCCTCCCCCCCCCGCGCTGCGCTTACGCCGCTTTGCGGCGACAGTCTGCTGCGCCGCTCATTGCAAAAATGTGAACCCACTTGGCCCGCCCGTAAACGCCACTTCCCGACGGCCGACTATCCGCTAAAGTGTCATTCTGTGAAACGTGGGCGTTTACTAAAACGTCATTCGATGAAGTGAGTGCCTCCCCTGTTGAAGCCATGAAACTCGAATTACTTTCAACTCGTCATGACGAGTGATGGTAGCACACATAACGAGCGGAGCTCGATGCCTTTATAGGTGCATTATGTTTGCATAGCGCAAAACATTTCTGAGCTTCTCGGGAAAATATAAAAACCGGTTTGAGTTCATGCAACCGGCAGCCTCGAAATACGGAGCTTTTCTTATAAATTGGAAACCATAAAATGTTTACCGGCGTGTGTTATTGCATTTTATCGGATTTACCCGAAAACGCAAAAGCCACATTGGCAATATTTATATGGGACCATTTTTTCCTAGTTTGTACTTGGGACCATTAGTTCCGGGGCCATTTGTTCCGGGACCATTTATTCCGGGACCATTTATTCCGGGACCATTAATTCCGGGACCATTTGTTCCGGGACCATTTGTTCCGTTTCCCGTATTTAATAGTTCACAAAACGAAAAGAAAACTGAATACGCAGGGACTGCAATTTGTTACTTTTTTTAATTATCAAGTTTCTAGTATATTTTTTCCCTCCAATGCATACAACTCCCTTTGTTCTACCCGAACACCAAACAACCCTGAAACAATTTGTAAGCAATTTAACCCCTAGCGCGCTTCTTTTATTTTAAGCACTATTAAAGTGTTCAATTTACAGCAGCATCTTAAAACAAACGCACACATTTTAAGAAGAAACGCAAGTCCAATCTTGTAACGGGGTTAGGGTCTCCTTTTTAAAGTACTGGAAGAAAGTGCATCGCCTGAATGGTTCATTACAACCAACGTTGTGTCGAGTACTTTTTATAAGTTATGGTTATACAGGAGCAGAATCCTTGCGAAAACCTATTTGAAGGCAGAAAAACAAGTAACGAATGAAACTATGTTTTGTTTATTAAACAATAACGCCTAAGGGCCTTTTCTTTAGCTTCTTTATCATGTTTTAATGAAATATGCAACTTCTAACATTTTATAACCTGCACTTAAAGCAGGGCTCGTGTCAATTTCAGTTAGAGTTGAAGTTGCATTATTTAGTAAAGGTTTACTCGTTTCAGTTTTTTCTGACGACGTGTAACACGCTGCATCAACAATTTACGAAGCTGTAGGCCGGCAGTAGCTTGGAAAAGGCATTGATGTTGGAGCTAAATATTTGTGTTAGATCTTATTTAGAGCTAGGAAGGCACATATAAACAAGTCGTTTTAATATTGACTAAATAAAACTAGCACTGCAGTAATAGCCTCAGGTAAAGTCTATGTAAATTGGAACATTACGAAAATGAGAATTTTGCACTACGAACATCGAATTCGTTTCTTTGTTGCACCATAAAAAAAATATTTTCCAGGGTGCAGGTTTTAGGCGGCCATGTCAGGGTTGAACGGCGTCGGCGTAACCACGTGTTGCATTATGGGACGTTTCCCCGCTAAAGTTAGTCGGGAAATTTTCCAGCTAAATTTAGTGGGAAACTATTTGTGCTAAATTTAGCGAGGAACTTTTCCTGTTAAATTTAGCGGAAAACCTTCCCCGCTAAATTAAGCGCAAAGATTTGCCCACTATCTTTACCGTGTTAAGTTTCCCCGCTAAATTTAGGGGAAATTGACGTCACGTGACCTCAACATCAATTCAGTTTCCCCGCTCAATTTAGGGCAGAAAATGACGCCACGACATCGTGTCACTTCACCCATGAAAAAATTTAGCGGAAGGAGGAGAAGAGGAGGAAAGGCGGAGGAGGAGGAGGGGGAGGTAGGAAGGAGGAGGAGGGGCATACTGTCCTCTTTCGTACCCTCTCCTTCTTCTCCTCAAGAGCCGAGCACTAGTTTGTCATTAAAGTGGTTTGTAAACGTCTCATTGTTTGCTTGAAGTAGCAGAGAAGGTGCGGGCGAGCTGGTGAGCTTTCAACATCTTCGAACACCGGACACTAGGACCAAAAAAGTGGACAACACAACCACCCAGGCAATGTCTGTAATATATTATTTTCCAACACATTTTTTCTCAGACTAACAAGCCAGGCAAAACTAGAAAAAAAAAGTTGCATCGCAACAACGTTTATACAGAGCAACCGACGTTTTCATACGCTCTGAAGTATACTATTTGATTTTGAGAAGTTGCCATGGTCAGTGCGTAATGACTGATCAGGTGTTGTTTCTAACGTGTGAACCCTGCGCGTTTGAACTTGCAGTCTGTTTCTTTTGTATATTGACTGATTTAGGTTTCTTCAAGCTGGAGAAAGCCGTAAATCAATGCTTTTGTCCTGTCTAACTTTACCGCAATTTGAAAAAAAAAAAAAAAACTTTAACGAATTTTACGCAACATCTTTGCTGATTATTATTTTCAAATCATCGTCGGCTTCTTTGCATTGAACGTTTGGTGTACCTCCTGGATTTGGTATTTAGTTTGGTGTCTATGACAGCAAGATTGGCGCCGCACTTGAGGATGTTCTGACATGCAACATAGGTCTCAACTACACAAACCTTTAATTCTCCGCTAATTGGCGAATTCCGGACGCCTCAGTAGGGATTCAAAATCAAACAAAACAAAGATGACTCTGCGGCGACCAAGTGGTTATCATCATTTAGTTACTAGAAGCTCGTCAACCCCTCAAATCTCACATCACTCTACAGTCTAAGAACCTTTGGCGCCGACCTTCCTGAAAATATACTCGGTGGAGCCAATCGCTGCAATTCACAGAGTGAGCACGGGATCACCCTGACCATGCGGACCACTCATTTCGTCTTTCTGCTCGTTCAGGTTACGGCTCGCCTCCATTTTTCGGCCCCAACGTTCCTGCCCGACCGTGACAACGCTGTTCTGGTGAACGAGTACGGCAACCATCGTGATGAAGCCCACCCACGGCATGAATGTGCGGCCCATCTTCTGGAAAATCATGCTCCGAGCTGGGTCATCGAGATGGCCTGGACCACGTCAGCATCTACGTCATCATCAAAAACAGCGGCGCCACCTAGAGACAACTATATATACGGCTGGAATCACTTGGCAGCCTTGAGTGAGCACGGGATCACCCTGACCATGCGGACCACTCATTTCGTCTTTCTGCTCGTTCAGGTTACGGCTCGCCTCCATTTTTCGGCCCCAACGTTCCTACCCGACCGTGACAACGCTGTTCTGGTGAACGAGTACGGCTAACCATCGTGATGAAGCCCACCCACGGCATGAATGTGCGGCCCATCTTCTGGAAAATCATGCTCCGAGCTGGGTCATCGAGATGGCCTGGACCACGTCAGCATCTACGTCATCATCAAAAACAGCGGCGCCACCTGGAGACAACTATATATACGGCTGGAATCACTTGGCAGCCTTGAGTGAGCACGGGATCACCCTGACCATGCGGACCACTCATTTCGTCTTTCTGCTCGTTCAGGTTACGGCTCGCCTCCATTTTTCGGCCCCAACGTTCCTGCCCGACCGTGACAAGGCTGTTCTGGTGAACGAGTACGGCTACCATCGTGATGAAGCCCACCCACGGCATGAATGTGCGGCCCACCTTCTGGAAAATCATGCTCCGAGCTGGGTCATCAAGATGGCCTGGACCACGTCAGCAACTACGTCATCATCAAAAACAGCGGCGCCACCTGGAGACAACTATATATACGGCTGGAATCACTTGGCAGCCTTGAGTGAGCACGGGATCACCCTGACCATGCGGACCACTCATTTCGTCTTTCTGCTCGTTCAGGTTACGGCTCGCCTCCATTTTTCGGCCCCAACGTTCCTGCCCGACCGTGACAACGCTGTTCTGGTGAACGAGTACGGCTACCATCGTGATGAAGCCCACCCACGGCATGAATGTGCGGCCCATCTTCTGGAAAATCATGCTCCGAGCTGGGTCATCGAGATGGCCTGGACCACGTCAGCATCTACGTCATCATCAAAAACAGCGGCGCCACCTGGAGACAACTATATATACGGCTGGAATCACTTGGCAGCCTTGAGTGAGCACGGGATCACCCTGACCATGCGGACCACTCATTTCGTCTTTCTGCTCGTTCAGGTTACGGCTCGCCTCCATTTTTCGGCCCCAACGTTCCTGCCCGACCGTGACAACGCTGTTCTGGTGAACGAGTACGGCTACCATCGTGATGAAGCCCACCCACGGCATGAATGTGCGGCCCATCTTCTGGAAAATCATGCTCCGAGCTGGGTCATCGAGATGGCCTGGACCACGTCAGCATCTACGTCATCATCAAAAACAGCGGCGCCACCTGGAGACAACTATATATACGGCTGGAATCACTTGGCAGCCTTGAGTGAGCACGGGATCACCCTGACCATGCGGACCACTCATTTCGTCTTTCTGCTCGTTCAGGTTACGGCTCGCCTCCATTTTTCGGCCCCAACGTTCCTGCCCGACCGTGACAACGCTGTTCTGGTGAACGAGTACGGCTACCATCGTGATGAAGCCCACCCACGGCATGAATGTGCGGCCCATCTTCTGGAAAATCATGCTCCGAGCTGGGTCATCGAGATGGCCTGGACCACGTCAGCATCTACGTCATCATCAAAAACAGCGGCGCCACCTGGAGACAACTATATATACGGCTGGAATCACTTGGCAGCCTTGAGTGAGCACGGGATCACCCTGACCATGCGGACCACTCATTTCGTCTTTCTGCTCGTTCAGGTTACGGCTCGCCTCCATTTTTCGGCCCCAACGTTCCTGCCCGACCGTGACAACGCTGTTCTGGTGAACGAGTACGGCTACCATCGTGATGAAGCCCACCCACGGCATGAATGTGCGGCCCATCTTCTGGAAAATCATGCTCCGAGCTGGGTCATCGAGATGGCCTGGACCACGTCAGCATCTACGTCATCATCAAAAACAGCGGCGCCACCTGGAGACAACTATATATACGGCTGGAATCACTTGGCAGCCTTGAGTGAGCACGGGATCACCCTGACCATGCGGACCACTCATTTCGTCTTTCTGCTCGTTCAGGTTACGGCTCGCCTCCATTTTTCGGCCCCAACGTTCCTGCCCGACCGTGACAACGCTGTTCTGGTGAACGAGTACGGCTACCATCGTGATGAAGCCCACCCACGGCATGAATGTGCGGCCCATCTTCTGGAAAATCATGCTCCGAGCTGGGTCATCGAGATGGCCTGGACCACGTCAGCATCTACGTCATCATCAAAAACAGCGGCGCCACCTGGAGACAACTATATATACGGCTGGAATCCCTTGGCAGCCTTGAGTGAGCACGGGATCACCCTGACCATGCGGACCACTCATTTCGTCTTTCTGCTCGTTCAGGTTACGGCTCGCCTCCATTTTTCGGCCCCAACGTTCCTGCCCGACCGTGACAACGCTGTTCTGGTGAACGAGTACGGCTACCATCGTGATGAAGCCCACCCACGGCATGAATGTGCGGCCCATCTTCTGGAAAATCATGCTCCGAGCTGGGTCATCGAGATGGCCTGGACCACGTCAGCATCTACGTCATCATCAAAAACAGCGGCGCCACCTGGAGACAACTATATATACGGCTGGAATCACTTGGCAGCCTTGAGTGAGCACGGGATCACCCTGACCATGCGGACCACTCATTTCGTCTTTCTGCTCGTTCAGGTTACGGCTCGCCTCCATTTTTCGGCCCCAACGTTCCTGCCCGACCGTGACAACGCTGTTCTGGTGAACGAGTACGGCTACCATCGTGATGAAGCCCACCCACGGCATGAATGTGCGGCCCATCTTCTGGAAAATCATGCTCCGAGCTGGGTCATCGAGATGGCCTGGACCACGTCAGCATCTACGTCATCATCAAAAACAGCGGCGCCACCTGGAGACAACTATATATACGGCTGGAATCCCTTGGCAGCCTTGAGTGAGCACGGGATCACCCTGACCATGCGGACCACTCATTTCGTCTTTCTGCTCGTTCAGGTTACGGCTCGCCTCCATTTTTCGGCCCCAACGTTCCTGCCCGACCGTGACAACGCTGTTCTGGTGAACGAGTACGGCTAACCATCGTGATGAAGCCCACCCACGGCATGAATGTGCGGCCCATCTTCTGGAAAATCATGCTCCGAGCTGGGTCATCAAGATGGCCTGGACCACGTCAGCAACTACGTCATCATCAAAAACAGCGGCGCCACCTAGAGACAACTATATTTACCGCTGGAATCACTTGGCAGCCTTGAGTGAGCACGGGATCACCCTGACCATGCGGACCACTCATTTCGTCTTTCTGCTCGTTCAGGTTACGGCTCGCCTCCATTTTTCGGCCCCAACGTTCTTACCCGATCGTGAGAAGGCTGTTCTGGTGAACGAGTATGGCAACCATCGTGATGAAGCCCACCCACGGCATAAATGTGCGGCCCACCTTCTGGAAAATCATGCTCCGAGCTGGGTCATCAAGATGGCCTGGACCACGTCAGCAACTACGTCATCATCAAAAACAGCGGCGCCACCTAGAGACAACTATATTTACCGCTGGAATCACTTGGCAGCCTTGAGTGAGCACGGGATCACCCTGACCATGTGGACCACTCATTTCGTCTTTCTGCTCGTTTAGGTTACGGCTCGCCTCCATTTTTCGGCCCCAACGTTCTTACCCGATCGTGAGAAGGCTGTTCTGGTGAACGAGTATGGCAACCATCGTGATGAAGCCCACCCAGGGCATAAATGTGCGGCCCACCTTCTGGAAAATCATGCTCCGAGCTGGGTCATCAAGATGGCCTGGACCACGTCAGCAACTACGTCATCATCAAAAACAGCGGCGCCACCTAGAGACAACTATATACACGGCTGGAATCACTTGGCAGCCTTGAGTGAGCACGGGATCACCCTGACCATGCGGACCACTCATTTCATCTTTCTGCTTGTTTAGGTTACGGCTCGCCTCCATTTTTTGGCCTCAACGTTTTTACCCGATCGTGAGAAGGCTGTTCTGGTGAACGAGTATGGCAACCATCGTGATGAAGCCCACCCACGGCATAGATGTGCGGCCCATCTTCTGGAAAATCATGCTCTGAGCTGAGTCATCGAGATGGCTTGACCACGTCAGCATCTACGTCATCATCAAAAACAGCGGCGCCACCTAGATACAACTATATATACCGCTGGAATCACTTGGCAGCCTTGAGTGAGCACGGGATCACCCTGACCATGCGGACCACTCATTTCGTCTTTCTGCTCGTTCAGGTCAGGGCTCGCCTCCATTTTTCGGCCCCAACGTTCCTGCCCGACCATGACAACGCTGTTCTGGTGAACGAGTACGGCAACCATCGTGATGAAGCCCACCCACTTCATGAATGTGCGGCCCATTTTCTGGAAAATCATGCTCCGAGCTGGGTCATCGAGATGGCCTGGGTCATCGAAATCATCAGGTCACATAAAACAAATTCGAGATTATGCAAAAGCTGACTTCGTCAAAATTAACAATGATCTAGCAACTTTTATTGATACATTTCTAGAAGCATTTTCAGACCGTTCAGTGGAAGCGAATTGGCAAATGTTAAAGAATAAAGTAGAACCCATTACTAACCTGCATATTCCCCTTAGGACTGTACTCGAAGATTCCCAGTCTCCGTGGTTCAACAAAGCCCTCAAACGTCTCTCAAATAAAAAGAAGCGTTTATTTCGAGCAGCCAAATTTACCGCATACGAACGGCGGTGGTCCAAATACCGCACTGCAGTTGAGACATATAAAGAGAAAGTTAATAATGCCAAGTTTGAGTTTTTTACACCCTACCCAATATATTAATAAAAAAAAAACTAAAAAGTTCTGGAACATCATGAATAAAAAAAACAGATTTTTTTTTAGTAGTCTAAAAAACGAAAGTGGGGATGTTATGCGAATTGAAGAGTGTGCGAATGTATTGAACCGAGTTTTTGTTGAATCCTTTTCTAGTGACAGCAGCACGGAATGTCCTCTCTTAGACATTTCAGACTACTTGCCGATGGACCCCATCTTGCTTGATTGTGCTGGTGTCGATCATGTCATTGAAACATTAAGATTGTCGTCTTCAGCGGGAGTGGACTAAGTTAATTCGAAGTTTTCGAAAAATACTAAGCATTGCTCTTCTATCATTTTGACTGAACCTTTTGATCAGTTCATTAGAGATCATGTTCTCCCTTTAGATTGGAAGGTGGGGAAGGTGGCTCCCATTCACAAGACTGGTGACAAACATTCCCCTTAAATCATCGCCCAATCTCTATAACCAGTGGTCCTTGCGAACTCCTTGAGCATATAATCTTTTCCAACCTCGTCAATTTCTTAGAATTTAACAACTTCTTCTGTCCATCCCAACATGGATTTCGAAAAACATTTTCACGTGAGACACAGCTTGTATCATTCACACATGACCTTCACAGCATTCTGGACCGAGGATCCCAGGTAGACTGCATTTTCCTAGATTTCTCCAAAGCGTTCGATAAAGTATCTCATAAAGTACTTCTTCTGAAATAGTCCAAACGTAACATAGATGCTAACGTTCTTGCATGGATTCAATCTTTTCTATCATTGCCGTCACAATTTCTTACAGTAAATAATAGTAATTCTTCCTTTTCGTCTGTGGCCTCTGGGGTTCCCCAAGGATCTGTTTTAGGACCTTTACTTTTTGATATGTATTAACGACCTCCTTCTTAATGTTTCCTCGTCTATTTGTTTATTTGCTGACGACTGTGTGATTTACCGTGAGATACTTAATGATCACGACAACATCATGCTTCAGTCTGACATTAACGCTATCTACCAGTGGTGTGACGTATGGTCTATGACGCTTAATACTAACCAATGTAAGTCCATGAGTGTATCTCGGCAGTCACATGAAACTCGGAACTACTTTCTTAATCAGGCTCAAGCTTGACACAATATTTTCTTACAAATATTTAGGTGTACATATAACTTCTAATCTCTCACAGAAAATACATGTACAGTATATCACATCTAATGCTAACCGTATATTAGGCTACCTCAGGCGTAAATTTTTATTAGCACCTGTTTCCCTCAAGCTAATTCTTTATAAAACTCTAGTTCTACCGAAGTTCGATTATGCAGCCTCTGTCTGGGATCCCGGACAAGCCACTCTTATCACCGCGTTTGAAGGCATTCAAAATAGATCCGCTCGTTTTATTCTTTACAATTATCATTATACATCTAGCGTAACTTCTATGAAATCTACTTTGTCACTCCCGCCCCTCTTCCTGCGACGTAAGCTTTCACGCCTCTCTTTATTTTACAAATTTTATTTTTATAACTCTGCTTCGCGACAAATTAATCACTCGTCCTTTTATATTTCTGCTCGTCATGATCATCAGCACAAAGTTGAGGTACCAATCGCTATCACATCTACATTCCAATCTTCTTTCCTTCCTCGCACATCCCTCGACTGGAACCACCTTCCCGGACCAATTGCATCCATAACTGACAGTGTACTTTTTAGGTCTGCTCTTACCAATCACTTTTTTGTTGAGTGTGAATAACCATACATTACAGTGTTTTGATCCCAGCTTTGCTCTCCCCCTCTGTAATGCCTTCGGGCCCTGAGGGTAAAGCAAACAAACAAACAAACAAACAAACAAACAAACAAACAAACAAACAAACACGAAGTTGGAAATTTCTTGATAACAAAGAGAAGCAGTCTGCCCTTGAACAGTGAACGTTGCGTTGAACATGCTTCTGTCACGATCAGTGTCACCTCACAGACTGCATTTTGTTAAAGTCCTAAACATATAGGGTCAGCTTTGCAATTTGCCAATCTCAATCTATAGACTGCAATATGGGTTCTCCCAGGCGTTTTTCAGGAAACTAAACGCACCAGTTGGTGCTTCAAATGTTCAATAAAGCCTCATCTTCTCGACTCGGTATACACTTAGGAAAAGCGACCATTAAGGCCTTATATACAATTTCTTCGCCGTTCTTGGGAACTGTTCTCTCTGTCCCGGACGCTATCACAACTAAGGTTCTTCTTCCGCACTTTTATATTTAAACCAACAACAAAAAAGGCCATTGCCTTCGTACATTTACAGTTCTCTCGAACCATCACACTATATAAACCGCGCTGTCCCGCTTAATCAGACAATCTTTTGTCCGCAGAAACTGCAGCTCGTTTCTCCCCATGTGGCGGCTTCGTAACCTGAGGCAGAGCTTGGAAAAATCCTACTTTCCGAAAGAGCACTTCTAGCTGTCCTAATGCGTTCCTTTGAGGCGAAAATCGACGGGAGGTGTGTATTAACTTGAAATATGACTCTGGGGCTTCATGAACCCACAGCGCCCTCAGCACGGACCAAAAAACAAAAAAAAAACACATTTAACCAAATAAACGACAAAAACAAAAAAAGCTTCAGGAGCATATGGCCTTGCTCTTGAGTCTTTCCTAAGTGTGCAAAGAAAGCCAACACCGTGAAATAGAATGTAATTTTGCACCGAACACAAACTAAGAAAAGAATCAGACATTTAATAAGAAGAAGAAAAACGAAGACGGGAGGTACTTCGGATGGACTCTGGCGCTAAAACTAAGTAAGCCTGAACGCTGTCGTCTCTGTGAACACTTACTGTGAGAGGTATTTTATTTTTAAAATGTACCCTTTCCAATTGTACCTAGCCCGAGTACACTGGACAAGAACTATCTGAAACAATCCATATACAATATCTGCAAACAAGAAAGAAAAAAACAAAATTGGACGATGGACGTAGACTTCGTCTCGCCAATAATGACGGAACTGCATCATGAACGGCATGAAATGTTCGAGAAACATACTTTTAGCAATCATTGATCATCGCAACTTTTAAAACTATTTCACCTTCGAATGAAACAACACTTAACTTAGTTGTTTGTATGATCAAACAAAAGTTTGTATAATCTGCCAGTAACTTGAGCACTTTATGTACTCATGATAATGCTCATTTGCAAGACAGATTTCGGCAGTAATGGCGAAGCACTCTGTCACGTTACCAGCAGCGGATGGCAGTGTTTCTTCGCCTATAATAGTATAGAGTTTATATAGTTTTTGTTTCTTCTCCCATTCTAATTTAGTTGCGAACCCAAAAAGTGCAGTCACCTGTACGAATGGCGTTCTTAAAGTTCGTATTATTGGCACCAAACATTTAAAAAAGTACAACAAAAGAGGCATCCACATGTGAACGCGTCCCTCTAGATTTGGCACAGTATAAACATCGCGTGCTGTAATCGCGCGGAACGCCGCTATGTGTATCGAAAGAAAAATGATACCCTCCAGGAATGTCAAAGCACGTGCAAAGATCCGTTCTCTCTATTTGAAGGGAAGCAATGCCCGGGAGAGTCATTCTTACAATCCTTTTTCTTTTTCCTCTTCCCTCGCACTAAGACTCAACAGCGTGCGAAGCAGTCTAACGACAACCTAGTGCCAGCTGAAGTAGAGCGATCCGCTGGCAAAAGTTGGTGACTTTGAGTGGCGAATTATGTAGAGGAATCCTGAACCACTACCCGAGTTTCGTTGCTGATAATTTCTTCGTAACAATAATACGAACTCTTTGGACACCCCTCGTGCACAGGAATTATTTTCTTCCACATCGATGAGACCAAAGGCTTGACGCTCAGCATCCAGCCTCGTGCAGAGGAATGGAAGCTCCTCCTGCGCGGGAAAACGTAAGCCATGCATGACTAGAGCAATTCTTAGGACGTGGACTCTCTAACCCCTATCGACGCCATACACCTGAGTTGGCAGTTGCCCGCGTTTCTGCACGGCTCTACGTGGGAGCCTACAGCGCCTTGCTTATCGGATCACGCAGGCTGAGCCAGTTATATACTGACCTTAAGCCTTTTTATGAATTTTAGAGCAGCGTAAATATTTTCGCACTTTATTTGTTACTTCTGGGTAATTTGCGAGTGTGAATTATGCAGGAGCCCTCTGAGTTGGCCAATACACTCAGAATTTTTGATAACTTATCGAGCAGCATGGTTGCATAAACTCGTGAGCACTTCAATATCTTGCTCTGTTTCACCATAGGAGTCTTGAAAGGGCTGCAAATAAAGTGTAAGTGTGGATGTCAATAGAATTATACCGCTGCGCATGTAATTTGTTCTTTTCCTAATACTTGTGGTTCGTTTGGAACGTTAGGCTAGGAAGCTACGTCGGAGCACTTCAAGAGAAAGTAAAGGAAATTTTAAACATAATCGCGGTTTTTTAATGCAAAACGTTTTGAGGAAAGAAGCCATTACTTCGTTTTTATGTCTCATTATCTGAACAGGAGAAAATTAAGACAGCCTTTAATATCACGTATTAGGGAATATTTATTTCCGTCTAAAAGCGTTTAATAAATACAATTCTTCTGACCAATGCACAAAGACATTAAGTTTCTAGTCAAATAAAACGTATACAAAAACTTTTTGATGCAAAATAATTTCTTTACTCTTAAAGTAATATACGTACATCGATGCACAATGCTGTCGAAATATTTGAAAGGTAAATCTTTGTTCGACTTTGCGAACACAAAGTGCTGCCTAAAATATTTTGAATTGATTTCTTCCGAGTTTCACGTTTTCTTTATTTATTTATTTTCCAAAGGTTCGGACATTTATTTCATTATTTATAAATCAGTTACAACTGAAATATATATAAAAAAAACATCTATATTTTTCTAACATGTTGAGACATGCGCTCGAATAAAATATACGAAACGATGCTGGCTGTATCACCGATTGGCATGCGGCAACAAGGCGCCCTGTTGTCCTTCCTAACACCTTTGAGTTAGGCTCGCTCTGTGTGTTTTTTTTTAAATTACAGGTAAAACCGCACACAAATGCATATTTGAACTTATAATAGTCGTACCTACATTAAAAACGTGGGCTGTATCAAAATGCAGCCTCTCATTTCTTTAAAAGGCATTAAAATGTTACTGCTCCAAACCTACTTAGCTTACGGTGATGTTTTCAGGGAGTGTGCGTCGCAAAACCGAGTGTGCTCCCAATAATCCGCCTAATTGCTTGATAATTTATTTATTTGTTTATTTTATTATATAAACATTTTTATTTATACCTTTATTTTATATATTTATTTATAAATAAATAAATAATAATAATAGTGAAAAATCCCGCAGCTTAACAACACTGAATACTCAGTTCGCCACAATTGAACAAGAAATAACAGAATCAACAATTGATGTAAATTATGCCGTTAGATTATTCGGTTAATTCGACACTAGGAATAAGTGACAAAAACACAAACATGTATGATGTTGAGAAAATGACACACCTACTTTATGCCGGGGATCCAGAGGTGCAGAAATAAATGATCATGCGTTTATCAGAAAAATTCCTGAAGTATAGTGCCGAGATGGAAATTTCGAGCAGAAAGACGACATTCTAGAAATTCTTTGTCGATGTAGAAAGGTGAATAAAAGTGATAGCACTGTTTTTTTATATATATATTGATGTTAGGCTAGCGGTGCGATTATAAGTATCTAAAACAAGAACTCGAGGTATTTATCCGAATTAATCGAAGTGAGTCAATGAGCATGGGCGGTACCGAGATCCCGAATGGAGGCCGCATACTCGAGCTTTAATCCAACTAATGTTTTATTTAAAAAAAGTAGCTTTAACAATAAAGGGATTGTACTCTCCATTAATTTCGACCGCAGTAAAGGCTACGTTCCGATGGAGCCAATCAAGCAGCCCGAAAAATGCAGCGTTACAGAGCTCGCAGTTTTTGCGCGTTTTCTATTATCGGCTAACCGAATCAGGTATACATAGAGAAGCGCTGGATCCCGACTCATTCGCTGTGCCAGATTGCTTTAGTCGGCCATAGCAAAACGCTACTAACACGGCGAGCGCGCGGACGGTGCACTTTTTTTGGTGCGCTTTGATTGGCTTCATCGGTTCGTAGCGTCGGCTGGGTAGGGATCGTGAAACGAAGTACAGTAATACCTCATTAACTCGAAGTCATAAACACCGCGAAAAATTCGTGGAATAAGCGAAATTTCCGAAATAAGCAGAGTACCGAAATTTTTACCTTTGATCGCGTGATGTGCTAAATAAAACTTCTAACAATCGCGGCAGCAGCGAGTTCTATTCAAAGAAAGGAAAATAGAACCTGTTTGAACATGCCATGTTCACGGTCAATTGAGTCACGAGCTAACGTCGGAGAATTCACAACCGATGACCGGATTGAACACTTGACTCTTGCTCATATACGCCCCGAGACGATCAAAACACCCGGAAAAAAATGGAGGGACGAGCAATACAGAGAAGCACACTGTCGAAGCGAACGAGACACCTCCGACACATCTGCGAAACACGAGACTAAAGGAGCCGACGACCAAACCGGGAAGAAGGAAATGGAAGGACCCAGACGCAAAGAGAAAACGAAAGACAGAGCGGCACAAAACAATCGAGGAGAGGGGCACCAGAACGCCAGGCATTCCCGCTTGACATCGGCTTGTCCAGGTGGATAGAGGAAAAAAAATTAAGACAACAAACGTTTTTAAGGCACTCGTGTCGCCGCGTCTCCGTACACCCCTGGTTATCTTTATTTTATTTTTGTTTGCCTGCAGTCTTTTTTGGCGCACACTTTTTTAGCCAGTTTTGTTGTTTCATTGTGGGTTTTTTGCGATTTTCGCTGGCGAGATTTCGAGATATCCGAAGCGCATCCTGAAAACCTTTCGAGTGTAACAGGACAAAATGCATTGTGTCTATGGGAGCTCATTCAATGTCAAGAAAATTTTTACTAGTTAACCGCTATTTCGAGATAGCCGTGTTCGAGTTAACGAGGTATTACTGTATAGAGAAAATGTTACGTTTAGGGTACAACCGAAGCTTGCGGTTAGCGTTGATTTTCCAAAGAGTTTCACATTAAGGCACACGCCTGCATTGGGGTTGGGGTCTAAGAAATCGCACTTGCCCGAATGCCCGCCGATCCAGACAAGGGATGGGAATCCCAGAAATAAGAAAGCGCATCCACCTTATGGAGGAAGGAGCCACGCCGTCAAACAGAGATACCGTATTTACTCGAGTAATAGCCGCACTATTTATGAATAAGGCCCTTGCGTCTACTTTTCCACAAAACATATATGCAGCCAATCATTGCGTTGCGCATAAATAACATAGTAAATAACCAGATCAAGAACACGATTGTCCATACAAATGCAATCTTTACAGATGGTATCTTTGCACGAAGACGTTATCTCTGTCCTGTAAACAGCTGTAATTATGCTGCAGATCGCTGCGATTGGCAATCTGCGTGCTCCGCAGAAAAGCGAACCCTCAGGATTTCTTCATAAACAGTGCGGCTATTACTCGAGTGAATACGGTGAAGCAAACAATGGTCCGAATGGGGATGCTGAAACAATGGTTCGGCCGCGTTCGCATCGAAGAGATGGTTTCGCGTGAATTACGCTAGGCGCCGATGAAATATCTCGAAATGTCTGACGCATATCAAGTTGAGCGCAAATCACGTTCAGATGTGAGGCGGACTGGTGACGTAACATGGGCGGTGTTTTTTATTTTTATTTTGCTTCCACTTCTTTTATAAAGTACGAAACCCATTTTTTCCATATTGAAGATTTGCATGTTAGAAAGTATAAAAACACCGAATTATATGAACTTAAATACCCGCAAATGGCATATGCCATATACGCGTCGAAAGAAGGAATGCGAGAAAAAAATAATCTTCGTTTGTTTTTGTGTTTTTTTCGTGGACGTTTAGAGTTTAGGGCTTGAGAAGCCCCGAACTTTGAACGTGCAATGAATGCACTCACGAAACTTAAGATTGATTTTTAAACTGTAGAAAGCAAAAATTATCTTCAACATTGGCAGTAAAAAAAAAAATATTATGTTACCGGTGATAAAACAACAACAGATTACGAGGGAGAAAGTTATTTTCCTCGGAGTGAAGGTTTGGCGTGACTGAAAACCTTTCACTTTGCACTCTATACTCGTGCCTTTACTGATCTACCCTCCATGCACTTTCTTCCAATCTTCCTCACCCTCACCGCACCTTGAGTGCTTTTCCTTGTGCTCCGAATTTATTTTAGCTCGTATTTATTTTTCTGCAGTGTCTCGCGAGAAACTGAATCCCTCTTAATCCTCCGGAAGCCTCGCCTGCCACTCATTAAACGCTCCCTCTTATCCAATTGCCGTCTCAGTTTCTCATTCTCCTGTTTCCGCTCTTTTCATACTTTTATTTCTGAGGTAGTCACCCAGAAAAGGTAAGCAAGACTTGCGCGTGCGCAGGTGCAACACCTAAACTTTAGCGAGTACCTAAATTTTGCGAATATCGCGACCTAAAGATATCAAAAACAGAATAGGCCAGCTGAATATAACAACCCATGGTAAAGAACACACGTAGCATAGGACTTAACATTGCTACGGTTTTGCCAAACGGGTACTATGACCTGATAGAACAGATTCACTATGCTTTCACTTGCCGAAATGCAGTAATGGGAGTTTTTGAGCGTTGGCGGTGTTTGTTTAGGAACGTGTTGACTCGAGCTTCCACCGTGTGTTTATATACACATCATCAAAGTGGTCGTCCTCAAGTAGCCAGAACCAGAAATTGTGACGACACGGCAAGGCACCCTGGGAGTGACGTCACGTGGTGGCACCATAGGAGGGCGCCACCAAACCATATCTGAACCATAGGAGGGCGCCACCGAACCATACATGCGTCGAGTGCCACCATGTTTTCCGATGGAGGATACAAATCCAGGAGGCGACTACACACCGGACTCTGATTTTAGGTATTTCAAAAAGAAGGGCGGTAGTGCGTTCGCAATTGCGTTAAGAAACGTGTTTTACGATACCGTTTTCAAATGTTACAAAAGTGTCATCTACAAAGCTTCTAAGTTGCATGATATTTGACGTCACAAATCAAAATAAGAGAGGAAAGGAGGAGCGGGAGAGAAAAATGCCAAAGATAAAAAGGCGCGCGCTTGGGGAAGTTTTTTTACGCTTTGCGGTGTTTTCTTGCGTGTCTAGGACTACTACTTGCATCGTTTGAGACAATAAAAAATACAATATTTGGGGTGTCAGTGCCCCTTTAAAGGAGCGTCCGCCTGTCCTCTAGTGCGCGTAGCAATAAATAAATAAAAATAGTCGACACGGAAGTCAAAATATTCCGCTTTATTTTTTGTTAGAAATGTGAGCAGTTCATTTATTTAGCTATTCCTTTTTTCAAGAATATCTGTTTCGGCCGTTTCTAAATAAAACTCTATCTGAACAACTGTATTCCTTTGTCCGAAAGTACATTTCAAAATGTGCAAATATGCATGTTCCAGAAAAAAGAAATTAAATATTTGACACTAACAGAATATTTTGTCTCTTGAACCATGCTTTGATCACACTCCAGTAGACGTAAATTGAGATGGGTCATTCAACGATACGTCACATACAGCGCCAACCTTTTTCGTTCGTCAAAAAGCTTTCAACTATAGCAGAAAGCTTCACCTTAATGCAGCTAAAGAACAGCGTGAAAAAAAAAACTATTGCATAACACGCTTTTCCATTTCTGACGAAAAATACTGAGAACGGAACACTAAATCCCGGAGGAATGTTCATTACCAGAGCCTTGCAAAACCGCTGAGCCACTTGGGACAGAATGTAAGAAGAAACTCAGGACCGCGATCAAACGAACCGTAGCACGCCAGAAAGCTGTTTAAGACGTTGGATGGCTCGCGCAACGCCAAATTGAGCACACGCAAATCGACGTGATTGAGAAACCCATTCAAACGTTTCCCCAAACGCCGCCTCTTTTGCGATATTCAATTCGACTCTACGCCGTGCACCTGCGTAAGGAGAAAGGACATCTGTCGGTTCAAAAAGCGTGCGCCTACGGCCTACCGGGATTTCTTAGTACATCACTGGCACTTAAAGCACAAAAAAGCTAGTTTGTGGCGCCACACCATTGCATTTATAGCTGCAGCTAGCGTTCGACTGGCGAGATTGGATCACCGTTCGTGCGTTATATTCGTCTCTCTCTCTCTTGATGACTTATTATTGAGTTGACGATTTGAGGCCCTTGTTTTTTGCTTTGTTTCTTTTTTATAGATATGCGTGTCAAAGTAAATCGTCCCGTGTTTCTGTCTCTTTACGATTCGTATTGTGTATGACAACAAATTGAAGATAGCGTATCGGATCTTTCGTCCCCAAAGAGACCGAGGACTTGAAAAAAGCAGAATAAACAACGAGCGAGATTAAGATACAAAGTAAGATATCATGTCTGATCGATCAATGTGGCGTTGCGTCGTCACGCGTTAGCGCACGCGTGCGCGGAACTGTTGATAACCTCTGAGCCGAAAGCGATATCTTAGGCATCGCACTTTTTCGTTTGTTGTTCTTGGCCGCCGTCGATAAAAGTCGGTCTTGCCGCTGTCGGATTAGTACTTCAGATTTCGTCTCTCGGCGAGCCTGCCGGGAATTCAAAATCCGTCTGCTCTGCTTCTGGAGTCGTCCTCTCGCCGTGGCCTGAAGCCCTGCTCGGCAGAACGCAACAGTGGCTTCTCGGGAACAGCAGGTCAAAACGAAAACGCGATAATCTGATCGCGAGTAAGGAATAGAACATAGACGTTTCTCTGACGACAAAATAAAGCGCGGATGACACGATAGCACACGAAGACCGCCATTCAGTGCATTCAAATTGGAAATCAAACAGTCACATAAACTAAAACGATGATGCCTAGGCGAAAACAAATTGTTTGTCGAACCGTTTTTATTTTAGAGTATGAATATGTCGTCCGCGGTGAAGTTAGAAAATTCGATATGCTGACCCTATAAACAATAAAAAAGGAATCGTGAAAAAGTCGTGCTTTTTGAGAGTATCACCATAACTCCACCTTTATAAAACTCATTGAGTAGTCTGAGGCATTATCTAAAGCGCGGGCGTCATTATTGCCGAATGCATTCTCACGGAAGCGAAGACATCATTTATTTATTTATTTATTTATTTCAAACACTGCAAGCAGTAGCGCTGCAATGGCCGGAAGGTGTTAAATCAGGTGTGACAAAACAAGACGCTGAAATGTTATCACATATGTGATTTCAACAAGTAATGTCAGCGAGCAATTCCATTCTTCAATTCTGTTGGAAAAGAACGATATTTGAAATAGTTTAGTGCTGGCAAACTGTAGTCGAATCACTTTACAGTGATTTAGTCTTGTTGATCTATGAGGAGCAGGAAATCAATATGTTACACTTGATAAGCCAGATGCCCACTGCTAACCGTCTCTCTTGCCTTAGCGTACACAGTACACCCAGCCGGCAAAACTGAGTCACAGTCAGCTGCAGCACGAGCCATGGGGATAGTTGACTTGAAATACTAGCATGACTCACGCAGTGAAGTTCAACACATATTCGAATGCGTCTGCGGCTGCCCCCGTAATATTGCACGGTTAAAGGGTACGTCATCAGCCGACGTGAACGTGACCCACTGCTCTGGTGATCCGAAACAAGGAAGGAGGCCAGACGTGGCCTCGCTGTGCCGACCCAGACTTCGTACACCTGCGACTCGTCTCGAGAGCACTGTTTCTCGGAGAGCTCGCACCTGTGCCGGAAATATCAGGTCGCAATCCATGAGGTCTCTGTTTAGATGATGCTAGGCGGAACTTGGGGACTGCAATCCATGCGTCGGTGGCGGCAGGAAGGACCTTCACAACAGGGATGCCACCGTATAGTTTTTTCAACCGTAACGGAAGATAAGACATGTTTTCCAGGACGCTTCAGGTGGTCCACTATTCTTAAGAATTCCAGACTACACTGCCTGCATGATCTTGAACGAGGTAACCTACAACGAAAGTACGTATTGTCCTTTCATACAGCAGCGTGGTAAAGTTTCATGTTCAAGCCCACACCTACAGATAAAGAATACCAGTTAATTCGACCGTGACATCATGCAATCAATGTGGACAGGGGCGTGGTGACGTTTTGATGGGGCTTAGGGTGACAGAATTTATTTAGAGGTCGAAATCTTTTCGCATCCCTCGTCAGACAGACAGATTGTCAGGGAAGGGGCAATGATCAGTCCTTGATGGAACGTTTTTTAGAGCCCATTGAAAACTCCTCGTCGTCGAAACCACTCCCTTCAAGGCAAAGTGCAGAAGCCTTCGGGAAAGTATATTTCGAGTCAAAAACTTCAACTTCAAACATCGAGCTTCATCTCAGTTGGCGATCTCAAACAAATTTGAAAAATGTATTGCAGTATCCAGTATTTCTGTATTCGCATTCCTGCCCTCCCTAAAATTTATTCCTGTATTTGTATTTCCAAATACTTCTCGCCTCTTTTAAAATGTATTTCCGATAAGTATCGCGATTACATTTTTACATATATATTCTAGTATCAGTATTTTAGCTAATATTTTCATTGTATCCCAGGATTTGTATTTCTAAATACATTTTTTGAGTATTTCTGCCCAACCCTGATATATATATATATATATATATATATATATATATATATATATATATATATATATATATATATATATATATATATATATATATATATATATATATATATATATATATCTAAAGAAATATATTAATCACTTTCTCCCCACTTCGTTCACAATATTACTACGGCTGCAGCCGTAGTAATATTCTGATCGAAGTGTGGAGAAAGTGATTATATTGCATTTATTTATTGCAATAATTTATTGCCTCAAAGTAAGGGAAAGGGAAAGAAAAATGTATAGAGATCTGGAGAAAAATTGGACCAGGAGCGGAGATCGAACCCGCAACCTTCGCCTATCCGGGGCGACGCCTTAACCGATTAGACCATCCCTACCACTGGTTTCGGCGGACTCAATTCTTGACCAGCTCCTATATGTGCTATTAGTTGTGAATTTGCTTAAACGGGTAGACGACAGCCATTGCTGATTTAAGACCCATGCTAGTTCCGAGTTGGCTCTTGCTCTGGCTTTTGTAGAGCGAGTGCCCTCGTAAAAAGTAGAAAATACACAAAACATAAAGATTCCCCTTTTTGTCACTTGCTAATTAGCTTTCAATTTCTATTTTTGAAAAGATCGAGAAAGCCGAAAGGCCCTCAGGGATACTCCGTTTTGAATAGCGCAAACTAAAGATATGTTTGCGACGATGACATACATTAAAAACGATGGCTCTAACCCATGTATGTGATTGACAACGAGGAATCCTAATTTGAAAAACACGTAAGAATAAAAAATGAGGAAGACAGACAGTACAGTTCTTTCAACCATCAAACATTATAGAATGATTCCAGCCTCAATGCGACAGTCCTTTCCATCCCCGACCTGAAATCTCTCGGGAAAAAGGATAAAACCCGGCAGAAAGAAGAGTCCGTAAAGGAAGAAGAAAAGAAGATGAAAACGTAAGATAACTGTTAAGGTTGCTGTTAAGGTTTTCTTCTTTTTCCGAGGGATTTGGTGTCAGGAAGGGGAAGGGCTGACGCAATGAAGGCGGCATCATTAAATGTTGGTTGCTAGTTGAAATAACTCTACTGTCTGTCTTCGTCCCTACTTGTTTTATCAAGTAACACCTTTTGGCGGGCTAGTTGGTTCATGATTTGTAGAAATAAATGAACTGCGCAAAGGACAAGGACAGAGGTAGAAAGGAGTACGACACACTGCGCTCCGTGTGTCGTACGAACGCTTGTTCGAAACAAGCGTTTCGGGGCAGTAAAACTGGAAACGCTGATTGGCTAAAAAGAATGACGTCACTTACGGTTTTGTTGTTTTGTTGATTTTTAGGTAAGTTTTACTCGTTTCTACCTCTGTCCTTGTCCTTTGCGCATTTAATTTATTTCTTGTTTTACCATTTCGTGTTTTTCAAATAATCTTTACCAACCCGCTCATGTCCATTTTTTTAATTTTAAATGGGCCGTTCCCAATGACTGTCGTTAACTTAAAACCATTATTGACATATTGAGCGTCTATTGACCGTGTTGCATGGAAAAGTTCTTCTAATTCGCTAGTGCGCTGATAAGCCGACAGGGTTATTGTCACGCTATAACAATGGTGTTTCAATTTTTTCCGAGTCGCGGTCGTTATGTGACAGAGCATCCACAACGCATTCCAGCTAGCGCAAGATTAGAAGTTTGACGACTTTCAAGGAACTGCAAAAAGCTCATTGTTCACGCCCAACACACAAAAAAACATGGCTGCTTCAGACGGCAAGAAAGAACTTCCACAGGCTAACTACACTCTAAAAAAAGGGTGTAAAAGGGTGTATTGTTGCACCCTTGTCACATATAATGCACCCCAAAACTTCAATTCGACGTACAGCGCCCTATAGTCGCACAGACGGCCCCAAATGTTACGAGGAGCTTGATAGCCGTGTGGTACAACTTATTAAAATATCTAATGTACCTATTACTGACTACAAAAAGAAATAATCGGGGTTTTCTTGGCCCTACTGCAAAAACTCAGTATATTTTTTCTGTAGTCTTTGGTACGTACTTTAGCAATTTAAAACGTTATATCGCACCGTTTTCAAGCCCCTTGTCAAATTTGGGGCCGTCTATTCGACTATAGGGCGCTGCATGTCGAAATGAAGTTTTGGGGTGTATTATATGGGACAAAAAGGTGTAAGGTGATAACCGTTTTTTTAGAGTGTACGTCCTAAAAGCAAACTTGGCACCAGATACTTCACAATAGAAATGAAAGAAAAAATCAAGGGAAATATAAAACGACAATATTAAAAGAAAAACAGGCCGTGTTGTTTTTCATTTTCTGCGCCGTGTAGATGATTTAAGAAAAACAGGGAAATTAACTTAGTTTATGTCCAGGACACCGTCAAAAAGCGAGGAAACTAAAAGCACTCTTTCTTCCCGGTGCTGTCTATAGCTACCCAGTAGCCCCACCATCTCTCCGATAAATAAATGAATATATATATATATATATATAATACTGTCACCTCACGCATATCTGTCTTGTACGCCTTCGGCACCCAAGCCAACATACCTTACTATATATATATATATATATTTATATATATATATATATATATATATATATATATATATATATATATATATATATAACGAATAGGTGAGGGGAGTTCCAGGAAAGGCCTTTTACTTAACCAACGTTTCAAGCGGGGACCGCTTTTCTTCAGGGTAGGATGGTGTATCAAATGTCCTCTTCTTCTTGTTAACGTTCATGTGGAAGAGGAAGAGGGACTATGAAGGGTATTAAAAATATTCGGAACGGGAGCAACAAAAAATCGTAATCTTTGAAATTAGTAATTATAAACAATAGTAATTCAATTCATTAAAACTAAATAAATTGATTTGCAGTATTTGCTACAGTCTTTGTTACAGTTCTTAAGCACAATCACCCCCGAGCAACCGGAGCGCACACAAAAGTAGCAATGAGGATGTGTTCGGGATTAACACCGCTTCGAGAGCGGAGATCTAGACAGCGCAAAAGTGCCGTGGCGGTTTTTTATGAAGTATTTGTGTCGGATTCTAATTATGCTTACGCGCCTAGGAATTAAACACAGTGGAAGGATTACCACGGGACGCACGCTCACGAGGATGTTCACGAGAGGCGTGGAACGAGCTCACGATGGCAAGCGCCTTTGGCGCAACAATGTAATCGACGCGCTCGGCTCGCACAGTCCGTGCAGAACCAAAATAATTGTGTGGCTTCAGCCCTACACAGACCGTGGCAGCCAAGTGAGTATGCCTGGACTCGCATTAATACCACAAGCAACCGAATTGAATTTGTGGATGAAAAAAGCCTCCTTCAACTCTCTGTCGTGATCAGAGCTAAATCCAGATTCAAGAAGGATTATACGTATTTTTTCAATGCTATGCTTCTTAAGATTCATGTGTTTCGAGAACGGGAGCGTGGGTAAGGACTGGACATGAGACTTGTGATTATTGAAGCGCAACCGAAATGAAGTACTGGTTTGTCCTATATAATCCATGTTACATACTGTACAGCGTAGAAGATAAATAACGTTACGCGTACCGCAGTTGAGGTTTCCAGTGATTTTGAAAGAGAAGTCAGAGTTCGCGCTAGTGACAAGATTGGTGGTTTCTACATATTCACAAATCTCACACCTGGGCGTTTGGCAAGGTCTACAACCAGAAACGTCAGAAGTCCTATTTTTCGAGTGCACCAATATGTCCTTAAGATTTCTACCTCGTCGATATACCACGCGTGGTGATACCGGAAAAAGGGTGCGTAGCTTATCACTTTGCTGCAAAATACTGTGATGTTTCCTGAGGATATTGTTAAGATTTGGAAGGCGGGCTGAATATGTAACCACCAGGTTTGCGTGCTGGTTTTGTGACATTTTGGGTTGGGGTTGATTGATAATTTGCTCTCGGTCGAGAGCTCGTGCTCTTTCAATGGCTTTATCGACAATGGCTGGTGGATAATTCTGTAACAAAGACTGTGGCAAATACTGCAAATCAATTTATTTAGTTTTAATGAATTGAATTACTATTGTTTATAATTACTAATTTCAAAGATTACGATTTTTTGTTGCTCCCGTTCCGAATATTTTTAATACCCTTCATAGTCCCTCTTCCTCTTCCACACGAACGTTAACAAGAAGAAGAGGACATTTGATACACCATCCTACCCTGAAGAAAAGCGGTCCCCGCTTGAAACGTTGGTTAAGGTGAGAGGCCTTTCCTGAACTCCTCCCACCTTTCGTTTCCGTCAACCGGCCCGTTGAACCTCCTCACTATATATATATATATATATATATATATATATATATATATATATATATATATATATATATATATATATATATATATATATTATTATTATTATTATTATTATTATTATTTATTATTATTATTAGCTATAGCTAGTTTTATCACAAACTAGCTATAGTTTTATTCCAGCTATTAGCTGGTTGTGGTACTCCTCTATTGTCCGACTGCGGAGTAGAACCTTCTATTCACGCCCCGACAAGAGAAGAATATCTAAACACAAGACTTGTCAGCTCGTCCATTGATCACATTAACCTAAGGGCACCTTTCTCAACAATCAAATCAGCCATCATAACCCAGAAACTATCAGATCACTACTTTATAGCATGTCAGTTGGAATTTCCCGGTGAAGTGGGTGCTGTGCCCAATACTCAAGTCCGCCAGATTGAAATAGTTGATCGTCAGAGATTTGACAAGCATGTTTCCGATTATGACTGGGTAACATTCCAACGGTCTGTATGTCCTTCAGAGATCTATTCTTCCTTTGTTGAACTCTTTCAGAAATTTTCTAATGCATCAAAAAAAGTAATTTTTTTAAAGCAAAGGAACTCCAACTTACGCTGGCTTAACAATGACATATTAGCTGCGATTAAACTTAAACAAATTGCTTGGAAACGGTGCCGCCGTTCACCACACAACCAAAGCCTACAGCTAGAATTTAGATCTATCCGTAACAGAGTTAGCGCACTCATTCGCTCTGGTAAACGGGCTTACTTTCAAAATCAGTTTTCTGAATCTCGGACCAACGCTGTTAAAACCTGGTCATTGATCAACGAATTGCGCGGTGTCTCCCCCGCGTGCAAGGAAGCATTTTAAAAGACACCTTTGGTATTGACTCACTTGCTGCTGCAAATCGTTTTAACGACTTCTTTGCTTCTTTTTCCGGAACAGCCAAAAAAAGCTCAATGTATTCATCTATTCCTAACTCGCACTCTGCTTCCGCTTTTCTTCCTTACATGACAGCTAGCGACTTAGAATCTGTAATACTGAGCCTCAAATTTAAGAAATCCCCTGGAATAGATAAAATACGCCTTAGTGATCTTCGAAGAAATTTTAGCTACATTAAGGATACACTCCTTTTACTTTTCAACAATATAATCGAGACTGGTATCATACCTCGTGCATTAAAAACTGCTGTTGTCAAACCCCTATTTAAGGGAGGTCAGAGAAGTAAGGTAGAAAATTATCGCCCAATATCTATTTTGCCATGTCTGGCACAAATATTAGAGAAATATATTTATATGACAATGGCATCCTTTATCGATAAATATCAAATCATGTCTCCGAGTCAGTATGGCTTCATAGCTGGCCGAGGAACACAACCTCTCTTGGACACGTTTTCAGATGACTTAAATTATGGCTTTGAGAATAACTTGTTCACTTGCGCTTGCTTCCTTGACGTGTCAAAAGCGTTTGATACTGTTAATCACTCTATACTACTTAGCAAACTTTCAGCCCTAGGATTCCGTGGACCTTTCTTGTCGCTTTTAGAAAATTTTCTGCTTGGCCGCACACAGTTGGTTTCAGTTGACAATGTGCAAAGTTCCTCAGTTAATTTAAAAGCTGGCGTTCCGCAAGGGTCCGTTCTTTCTCCATTATTGTTTAACATCTATGTCAACGACTTACATAGCGTGGTTTCAAACTGCATTATTTACCAATATGCAGATGACACCCTTTTATTAACACGTCATACTTCCTACCCAGAAGCGCTTCAGATGCTCCAGCAATCCTCTAACGACGTCATGGACTGGTTTTCTCGTAACTTGATTTCTATAAATGTGGCGAAAACGAAACTCGTCTGCTTTCGCAATCCCTTGAAAGTAGTTTCCTTAAATATTCCTTTTTGCTACACACATCAAACTGTAGCTCGTGCCACTGTGCTGAAGTGCCGTATTCCGACTCTGTAAAATACCTAGGTATACACTTCGACTCCGACCTTTCGTGGAATTCTCATCTAACGAAAATATGTTCGAAGTTGAGAAGCGTTTCTTGTCTACTTTATAACATCAAAACTTTCATGCCCCTCGGCTTACGCAAACGCGTTGCTTATTCGTTAGCCTATAGTCACCTGCGTTATGGTATAACTGTTTTCGGTTCGTGCTCGAATTTATGGCAAACGAAAATAGACAATATCTTAAAGGGAATTTTGAAAAACGTGTGGTATAACCTCAATTGTTCTCATTTAGACCTTTTTGAGACATTGTCAATGCCGAACTTTAGATCTCTTTTTTTAGAAACAGTTGTGATCAATCACTACTGGTCTGACGACTTTAAATCTCCTCGTCCCGTCTCACGGCAACTACGGAACGTTTCCAAATATCTCGTCCCGAAATGCTACACACGGTATGGCAAAAATATGCGTTCATTCTACGTTCCACACATTTTTAATCAATTACCAGCAGATCTCTGGAACCTTACGTCAAAGAAAAAACTGAAAAAGCGCCTCCGTCATATGCATATACTAAAAGAAAAAGTATAACTGTCTTCTTTTTTTCACATTTCTGTGGTGTATGTTTGTGCGACTCCGCTAGACTCATCACCTGGAAGTTCTGCCCCTCATAATTTGTGTCGATCTGTGAATGTGCTGTGAACAGACGTGCCGTGTGAGTGTGCCCTTTTTTGCTCACTCTGCTAGACTCCTCATCTCGAAGTCCTGTGCCTCAACTTTTTGTGGCGATTTTCTTTTAATGTCCTGTGACCAGACGGACAAACCAAGTTTAACTCTTTTTTTTTCTTTTTTCTGTCTCTGTATGCTTAACATTAACGTTTTTGTTTCTTCTAATAATTTATATTGATCAGTACTACTGAAGTGAACAATTACCATGGTCTTCTAATGTCTTAACTTTTTTTTCTTGATTAACTATGTTATTAATTTTACCTAAAAGGGTTCAGTCACACAAGCCCATGTCGGCTTTGACGAACCTGACTGCTTTGTCATGAGTATAGCCCGGAAATAAATGCATTAATATTATTATTATTATTATTATTATTATTATTAACTGTATTCACTACCGTCTGAAATAATAAGAACTGCTCCTGTAAAACCCTCGAGGTTCGCGAGCCCTTACTTTTAGCGAACTTCGCGGATTGAAAAATTTGCGAAATTTAGTGGCAGCGACTATGACCTCTGTGTCTGATTCGCGAAAAATAGGGCCGCGAAAATAAAGGGTTTTGCAGTGTTCCGATGAAAGCGCGGTCGCGTTAATATTTTTGATTATAAAAGAGACATCAACTATATTGTTTGTCTGTCGAACGCTCCACACCCTTTATATATTGTTTGTCTTTAAAGTAACACATCGAACTCCGGATCACTTCAAATTTGACGGCATCCGACTCTACTCTCTTAAAACTGCCTGCGCGTCTACTTACCCGCAAAACACTCGAAGAGCCAGTCTCTGCAGTGTACGAAATCAGCTCAGCAAATGATGAGGCGGAACACCTGTTAATACCCCAAAATTAAGTCTGCGCTGTGCCGTCGCGCTACGCAATAAAGACGCTTTGCATTGCGTAATGCCACAGCGCACAATTCATTTTTAGGTCTAAACGAACGTTCCGCTTCATCATTCGCTGAGTTGAGTTCTTAGATCTCAGTGATTTGCTCTTTGATGGGGTCTGGGGTCAAGCATACGCGCAGGCATTTCTTACAGTGCATGTTATTGCAAGTGCGGCACCTGACCGCAGCCAAGTCTCTGCTGGTGGGGGCAAGCACGTGCAAATGCAAGCCTGCCAAAGCTGCGTTCAAGGCTGCATATGCTTGCACGCATGGGGCATTGATGAGGTGCCTTGCTTGCAATCGTCTCTGCGCTGAGAAACGGAGGAAGAGGCAGAGACGAGATCAAGCGGAGGCAACAGAATGCCGAGCTCTGGTCAGAGGAATAAGAGGGTAGACCTAAAAAACTTGCTGCCTTTGTCTTCACTCCACTCGTCGAACGCTTTAGAACGCGGAACGCCGGCGTCTGGTGTTGAGCTCCTGCATTCGAACGCGTTCCACGGGTGCAGTGGAGACAAAGGCAGGTACCTTTAGGTCTACCCACTAATCCTTCCAACCAGAGCTCGGAGTTCTGACGTCCCCTCGCGCTCTCATCTCCTCCTCTCCCTCACTTACTTGGCGCATAGTTGGCTATCCTGCATTCTTCGGCCGAATAAACGATAGCGTGCGCATTATTGCTTCGCTCTTTGTTCACGAGAGGGCGAGCATAGAAAAGAGTATAACTGCAGGAACGATGGTATTTATGCAAAAAATAGTTCATGCTATTCGCCTTAAGTGATATGGTGCCGGAGGTGGTGACCGGGGTGACATTGGGCCTCTTCGGGAACTGGGCATGCCGAATGATGTTGGGACTCCTACTGCTATGCCCGCCGTTCCAAAGCCCCCCGACCCGTGTCCAGCGGATGAGAATAGAGTGGATTCTGACGATGAGAGATCAAACGATTTCATCAAGGTGGCGCTCTTGGAGGAATTGTCTCACAACTCGGCTGCTGCTCCTCCTAGAGCAAAACAACCCGCGGGGGGACACCGCTCTGTTCTCATCCGCTGGACACGGGTCATGGGGCTTTGGAACGGCGGGCATGGCAGTAGGAGTCCCAATATCATTCGGCATGCCCAGCCCCCGAAGAGGCCCAATGTCACCCCGGTCACCGCCTCCGGCACCATATCGCTTAAGGCGATTTGCATGAACTATTTTCTGCTCCCCTGTTTGAGTGTCTTTTACTCGGAAGGTGACCTCCGACAGGTTTTCTGCGACCCGAAGCGGACCGCGCCATTTAGGCTGCAAATTTCTGGCGAGCCCACGGACGCCGGCCAAGTCGTTGATACACACGACGTCACCCACGGCGAAGCTCGAAGTGGCGGCGTCCCTGTCGAATAGGTGTTTCCTCGTTTCGGCAGAGTCAGCTAGCATCAGGCGTGCAGACTCGTGGGCGGATGAGAGTCGCTGAAGCAGTTCATCTCTGAAGTTATCTAGAGATATAGCAGAAAATAATAACTGGAGCGATGTAATTTGCGATCAATGAATACACAAAATCTATTCCCATACACATGTTTTCTTTTTTATTTGAAGACATCGTGATAATACGTGGAGATAATTTCCTCCCATATAGGCATAACCCAGTGACATTAGGTGGTTTCCCCTATGACGCGTGCGAAATTGGCAAAACTGATAGATTAATAAAAAAGTTTCGACCTTTTCTATATGCCTTTTACGCACTCCGTTCAGAAATATAAAAAAAAAAGAAAAAGAAAAGAAAATTGTTTGATATAAGAAAAAGGTGTTATATTTTATTTTTCACTCCAGAGAATATTTTAACCTGGAAGGAAAATGGTTCGCTTCCCTTCTTTCTGGAATGTAGTTCCTGCATTTTGAAAAGAACCCACCACGAACTGAGCTTCAATTACGGCGCAACGGCAGGGAAGGTCACGTCTGGATCATTTCTTGGCCATTTCCGGTAATCTGAAAAAAGCTTCGGCACTCGTTTACCTAATGGTACCTCGGCCACCTCCTCATCTCTTCGGACGACGATCAAGATTGAGAGCTGGGGCCACCGGGCCGAGATTGGGGCTTGGATGATCTTGCTGCTTTTTTGTATTAGTAAATCGTTTGATGCCTCGCCTTAGCGAGGGGATATGCATCCGCACGGACGAACCCTAAAGAAACTTCGTTTTGCAAAGGGCAATGATATGGGAAGAACGAAGTTTGTCGTTTTTGTCGCCAGTGGCACTGAAAGTCTCCCGTAATTCCGGGCTGTAAATAGAGCGAAACTGTTCAAATGCAAATTTCGAGACGGGTGTTGAGCGAGACCACCCATACACAGGGAGCGACACAAAGCAAGATCAAAACATTTACAGAGGTTTTTTTTTTTTGTTTTTTTTGCTTATTTTACATTGTTCAATGGCAGTCACCAAACCAGCCACGCAGTAGAATGTTTTCTTCCGGGGGCACCCCAATATAGAGTATATGGTTTTTGAAAATAAATTCTGTGAATGAAATGCGAATATTTATTAATTTAATGTGAACATTAACTACGTCGCGTAGTGTGCATATATGTTAAAATATGACACGAGATGCGTAAAATCGTAGAAAATTCTAACAAAAAAGGTAGTATCGTTCCAGGAATGTAGCGCGCAGCCGAAAACAAAAGAAAAAATCTGGCTCTTTAAATTTTAGGGATAATCGGTCCCTTTCACAACCTTGCCTATATCAATCGGTACGAGAAACATACAGGTGTTCGGTCGTGTACACAATGCGTGCTACACGTTAACTGCCTCACAGTCGCATTGCTCTGGTTAAAAATCTTATCTGCAGAGTAAACCATTGTATCCATACACTGATAAAACAACGCCATGCAGTTTTAAGGATTTTTTTTTTCAGAGATGCTGTTTATGGCAAGGGTTCTGTGCATTTTTTACGTGCGTCAACAAAAACGCCGCTCGCGAATTTGATGAAATATCGCTTCTTTCTATGCCAAAAGCATAGAAAGTCTCATCACTTGGAGATGCGTCTTCAGTAGATTAGTCATCAATCGGCGCCATTTTCAAGATCAGTAGACTCTCAGGTAGATAATAAATGTTTCTCAAAGATTTGCCGCTGTGCGACCATTTTCGGTCATGTCTACGCTCGCACCGCCCTCACTTCGTCGTCGTTCCAAGCGCTTGCGTGCCTAGTTTCTTTTCCTTCCGCTCTCCCGTGGAGGCGGTCCCGTCGCACGTGTCTACTTTCCGCCGGGTGGCGGTCTTGTTGCGCGTGTCTAGTTCCCTCCGGGTTGTCACGATGACCACCGATCAAGACAATAAATGTGTTCGTGCCTTTGTTCAAAATGCTGTGTCACGTCTTTGTCGTGTGCTATTCAGCTTCGCTCGTCATCCACCTTCACAGAGCGGAATGGCTCATGATTCTTTCTTGTAACCATGCCTCATTTTGGTTTTTTTATATAAAAAAGGTAAAAACAAACAACACCAAAACCACATTGCTGATTAGAAATCGGCAATAATCGAGAAGTTCTAGAAATTTTGATATTAGGAGGATACGGAATGACTTCATCATGTCCAACTTTAATCGAATACATTTATGAAATCGATATATAAATATTTTTCTTATTCAAACGTTTCAACGTGGCGTTTAACTATTCTTGTAGAGAATAAAAGCGCGAACAAAACAACGGAAAAGTGAAAGACTGACGAACATCCACAGTGCTTTGTGTAGTTCGCCATTCTTACACTTGTCTTTCGTTGTATAGCGCATGTATCCACTATGAGTTACCAACTAGCCCAACCTTCTTACCGTAGAAGTTCATACACCGGGTACTCCAATACGGCTATTCTTTTCATATCTTTATTTCATGACCCATACTGCAAATCACTGAATTCGACGCTGTATAACAATTTGCGCTGATGCCATTCTTTGACAAATAAAGCAAATAAATCACAATTTTATTTCAGAATCACAGCCCAGATTAGAAACCGGTAAAGTATTGAACAGTTTGAAGATCCCTTTATATTAGTGAAATACGAGTGATTTCATCCATAACATTTTCTAATTTCGTGAGATATCTCCCTGACTCGATCTGCATTTTTTAACCAAACGTGATTAGCGCGACACATTTAATGCAGTTAACCAAACGTGATAGTGAGACACATTTAATGGAGGTGTGCCAAGTACACACAAGAGCCGAGCGATTGCTTCAGCTTACTGACCCTCGCAGCCGGTTTTGAAAGGCAGCCTAGACGCCACCCTCCTTCTTTCCCCCTCATTTTTCATACGCAAAAACCAGCACTCACCCTCGCCAAATGGCTCTCGTTAAGAAAAGGCTCACAATTTAGAGCATAACGTCGCGATTCACTCGAGAAAAGCTCGCCGCCACCTGCCCGTGCCGCCGCTAGTTTCGTCTAGTTGTACCGAAGTAGAACAGAAACCCATACACACATACCGCAGCGAAAAATAATAGATGAAGACGTTTACAAACCTCTGTAACGCGAAATTAGAGCGCAGCTCTTGAGGCCGGTGCGGAGGGGAGGGCATGCACCTCCTCCTCCTCCGTACATTTTCCTAGTCCTCCTCTGCTCCTTGTCCTTCTTCCATTTCCTGCTCCTCCTCCTGCCCCCTCCCCTTTCTTCTCCCTTCTTCTCTTCTTTTCGTCCTCTTACTCCGTACGTTCCCCTCCTCCTCCTCCACACGAGACGTCAATTTTCCCGCTAAATCTAACGGAGAAACTGAATTTGTTCACGGGTGATGTGACACCAAGTCATGGGACGTCATTTTCCCTCATAAATTTAGCGGGTGAACTGGATTGGTGTTGAAGCCACGTACGTCAATTTTTCAGCTAAATTAACCCATTAAGGGCCATTGTTCCGATTTGGGAACAAAAACCTGCGATTGAAAAACTGCTCCCAGTTTTTTCATGTTTGCTTCAAAATGACTAAAATCAAGATTTATATGTTCTAAAAAGACGGATCATTTGGGAGATAACTTTTCGTTCCAATGCTATAGTTTCGTTTTCTTCTCAATCACGTTTTCTTGTGGTATTTTGCGCCTTGCCGCGCCTGCTTTCATCGTTCCCGACACGAATCACGACCAAAGGTATGTTAATAATGTAAAACGCTCTATATTTTTTATATCTTGTCCCAGAAACATATATTTTTGTTTTATAAAGTTGAATTTGTGGAGACAAATATATTGTGCATGTTGGAGGCTTATAATTTTCGATGTTCCCAAAAGGGAACAATGGCCGAATATGTAGGTTATGGTGGCGGTGCCTCTGTTCGGCGTTCATGCAGGGGCCGTGTTTAGGAATAATTACAACATGAATACTGGCTTTACAGATGTCACGGCGGCGTTGCTTGACGCTTGAAGAGGCGGTTCAAATGGTTCTAGACGACGACGACGACGAAGAAAGTGCAGACTTGGTAATCCTGCCTCCATCAAATGGAGGCGACCCTTTGACTGACGAGGAAGAGGAGATCGCTGATATGTTGCTAACCTCTACTCTGCCGTGCGATGTCGCCGGCGAAGTTGAAGTGCAATCTACAAATGTTGATGACCGAACGGTTGAGCAGCCAGCAAAGAAAAAGAAAAAAAAACAGCAGATGTGCCAAACTGGCAGGTTCATGAGATATTCTCAGAACCAATCACTTCAACTGTGCCTGAACCTCTTCGCGTCCTGCGTCCCGATTTAGTAGACATGGAGCCTATACTTCTCTTCAAGAAGTTATTCAATGACGAAGTGGTGAATCTCCTCATCACTGAGACTAATAGATATGCCCGCCAGAGGAATGATCACCAGTTTATACTCACTAAAACGGACCTCTACAAATTCCTGGGCATACTTTTCTTGACTGGCTACCACTCGTTACCCCGAGAGGATTTGTACTGGTCCAAAGCCGAAGACGTGAGCGTGCCTCTCGTTGGAAAAGTGATGAGCCGGTTCAAGTTTCGACAGATAAAAAAGTACCTACATGCAGCCAACAACGAAACGCTGGACAAGAACGACAAGATTTCGAAACTTCGTCCGCTTTTGGAAGCAGTCAACAAAAGCCTGCTGCAGTTCGGCGTATTTGCAACGGAGCTAAGTGTGGATGAGCAAATGGTGCCTTACTTTGGACGCCACAGCTGCAAGATGTTCATCAAAGGAAAGCCCATTCGTTTTGGGTATAAGCAGTGGGTCTTGTGCTCTTCTTCGGGATATCCTTTTCATATTGACATCTACTGTGGAAAGAATGCTGAAACATCAACCGCAGAGCCTTTGGGCAGTCGAGTGGTACTTACTGCATTGAAATGTGTTTCTATGCCTACTGACCACACCGTGTTCATGGACAACTTCTTCACATCGCACAGCCTTCTGCAAGAGTTGAAACACTTGGGCTTTCGAGCGACAGGAACAGTAAGAGAAGCAAGGCTAAAAAGTGTCCCCTTGAAGACACCAAGCTACTCAGCAAAAAAGACCGCGGAGAGTTCGACTTGCGCTGCGACGGAGAAGTGCTTGCTGTCAAATGGAACGATAACAAGTGCGTGTGCTTGGCAACCAACTATGACACTGTTCATCCTATGGTGAGCACCACCCGCTACAGTCGAACACAGCGCAAGAGAGTTCAAGTACAACAGCCCAAACTCATCCAGCAATATAACAAGCACATGGGTGGCGTTGATTTGCTTGATAGGTTTATTAGTGACTACAGGCCCACTCTTCGTAGTAAGAAATGGTATTGGCCACTGCTTTCCAACCTGCTTGTGACGCTGCGAGTGGCAGCATGGAGGCTCCACGTGGACCTCCAGAACGAGCCTCAACATGATCAATTGCAGTTTGTGCGACTCATTGTACAAGGCCTTTTCGGCGAAGTTGCCCCGGAACGAGAAGTACCAGGTCCATCTGGAGCCTTGCACTTCTGGAACACTAATGGAAGTGGCCATCACATGGTTCCATCCGGAAAGCAAAGACGCTGCCGGCTTTGCAAGAAAAACTCCCGAATGATGTGCAAAAGTGTGAAGTCCCTCTGCACATCCACTGCGCAGAGCAGTTTCACAAGTAGGTTGAGCGGAACAATATTCATCACGTTGTGACTGATTTATCCTATGACTCAATGTATATCGTTTCTGGCCAATGTTCCCATTTGGGAACCTTATGTAAATAAAAAACCGTCATTGCAAGACCAACAAAATTTTGCACAGAAGTGCAACATTGCACTACCTGAAAAAATGCTTGAAATTTCTATGATACATGCACTAGAAATGGTAGCGGCGTTTAATGGGTTAAGCGGTTAATTAAATTGCTGTTGATGTCACGTGACGTCTATTCTCCCGCTAAATTTAGCCTCCTCCTCCTTCCTCCTTCTCCTCCGTACCTTCCCCTCATCCTTATCCGCACGTGACGTCAATTTTCCCGCTAAATCTAGCGGAGAAACTGAATCTGTCTATAGATGACTTGACACCAAGACAAGTGACGTCATTTTCCCCTTTAAATTTAGCGGGGAAATGAGTTGGTGTTAAGGTCACGTGACGTCAATTTTTTAGATAAATTTAGCGGGGAATCGAATTGCTGTTGAGGTCACGCAACGTCAATTTTCCCGCTAAATCTAGCGGAAAAACTGAATTTGTTCATAGATGACGTGACACGAATTCATATGACGTCATTTTCCCCGCTAAATTGAAAGGGAAAACTGAACTGGTGGTGAGGTCACGTGATGTCCATTTCCCCGCTAATTTTAGCCCGGTTACGCCAGCACCGACGCCGACGGCGACGCTGCTCAGCCCGGAAACGGGCGCCGAAGAGCTGCGCTCTAAGAAACACGACACCGTGGATGAATAAGATACCGAAAACGTGGTTCGGTCAATGTGTCTGGTCACCGCATTAAGCAATGAGCTCTCCAGAACTCGTAACGTCAAGTCTGTCACCGTTCGGCTCGACTAACAAAGCGTCATGAATCACAGGTGAGAACGCGGTTTCCGAGCGTGAAAGTCAAGTAGTACCTGCCTCGGCTTCTGTTCATTACAGATTGAAACGGAGTCCAGATTCCACGTACACCCCACGCAGTCTCCAGCGCGCACTTCTTGGCGCCAAGATGTGCACGTCCTCCCGCGGCGCGCACCATGGTGTGGGCAATTATTGCATTGTGTTGTGAGTGAGTCTCCCTTCTCCTTAATACACGGCTTTCTTTCTCTCTCTCTCTCTCTTTTTTTCTTCAGTGAACATACTTTATTGCGAACATACGAACATTATTCTACACTTTATATTTTTTATTTTATAGTAAACCACTATGATACATTTCTACTACTAAAAATGAAAGAATATATTTTTTTTTAAATATCGATCCAGGCAATGCAAGGTGTTTGAAACGTTTGATAATTCAGATGTATGTAACACGCTTTCTATTATATAAAATATTGAACTTATAATGAATGAAAAGAAAAAGGCTTAGGCTTCCTTGTGATATCAAGTTCATTAACATATCTTAAATAGGTACGCGTAAACAAAATTGCCAAACTTTGCCCAGAACGATCCAAAATACAAAGTGCGACAATTTTTAACATTTCGAAATATGTATATTTTTTATTGCAGTAGCACAATAAAGACGTTTTTTCTTTTAAATTATCAGCAATGAGACCTAGTGGAATAGTTCGATAAGTGACAAAGTAGCGAGTGGTTAAACATGCCCTCTTCGGCAGGCTGAAGAAACATAAGTTTTCGCCTCGGCCGCTTCAATGGCCAATAAATTAAAACCAAAAAATCCACGAAGCGTATACGCTCAATTACATTTCAAAAATGCTGCTAAAACATTTTTTTAATAAAAATAATATTTGACACTAAAATCATGCCTGAGTCGAGATGAAAACACCCAGGTGTATTCGCACTTCGTACAAACTTTGTATCAGCTGAAATTTAAAAAAAAAATATTCAATTTACGGTTTGGCTTTTAGCTTGAATCGTATGACTCTAACAAAAGTTTAACGTTGTTTGTTTTAGAATGGCCGTCCTCTATTTACCGGCATTTTGGGAAATATTACTTTTTAACGGTTATTCCTCTAAGGCCCACAGTGAAAAAACTAATTCAGGTTGGACATTGGAATGATGAAATACCAGGAAGAGAGAATTCACACAGTTTTTACGAAGAATCCGACTCAGCGCTAATTATTTTCCTCTCCTTTTTCTCTTATTGTTTATCCAAACTTTACTAAACTCCCGCTCGAAAGCGTTAGACGCCCATAGTTACCCACAATGTAATAACAGCAAGCAGGAGCTTTCGTTGTTCCACCCCCAGCGCGAACTTTATACTTTCGAGCGCGCGAGTACAGTCAAAGCACGACTGAAAGCACAAAGCAGGTGCTGGAAGTCGGGCCTGCCAAAGACACGCCCTGCCGTTCTTATTCTGTCAGTGACTTGGCAAAGACAAACTGAGGGAGAGGGGAGAGGAGAGTGCACTGGATTATGTAAAAGCGCCAAACTCTGATTGGAAGGAAGGTCAGTAGACCCGAAGGGTGGCTGCCTCTCTCTCTACTAACCGCTTGAACGCGTCCGAACAATGCCGATCGGTGTTCGAACTGTGAGTAGAGACAAAGGCAGCTACAGCCTTTTCCTCTACCCACTAATCATTCCAATCAGAGCTCGGCACTGTGGCGTGCCCTTGCGCTCTCGTTCCTTCCTCTCCATTAGCTTTTCTCCTATAGAAAACGTGACTGTGTACCTCGGTTCTCGACGACTGAAAATACGATGATTAATTGTTACGCAGACACCAACATCCTGGCCTGAATATCTGGAACAAGTTACGCTTACGACAGGCAATCAACAGACGGACGACGAGTAGCGCATTATCTTTTACGTTTCTTTTCTTGATGCCGGATACATTTCTCGGACAATTTACGAAGATAATCACATAGTATCACTCGGAACACGTTGCGAACGACACTGCCCTTATTCAACGCCAACGCGCCGCACAAAAGATAGAGGGAGGGAGGGGGCGTATTATCTAAATGCTTGCTGTACGACCCCCACACAGGAAGCGAGGGCAAATCTAGTTCGTGTTAGGAACCATGCATCACTTCGCAACTGATCCAGAGTGGTCCCAGCCGCATTACTATTCCCGATTTTTTTTTTTGAGCCTAAGAAACGATCAACTTTTCTCAAACTCGCCAGATTTTATTTTTCAAGCCTAAGATTGCTATATTTATGCTCCAGTGTAAACATAGTGTTTAAGGTCTAGCTGATATGTGGACGCTGGAGCTGCCGAGATTCTTTTTGAGAAAGTCCGAAGAGGGAAAGATATTCGACTTTCGGCTTCTAACGCAGACCCTCTTTTTGGCCTGGGTAACCTGGTGAAAACGTGAGACGCAAAGTGGGTCGAGCAAGGCGGAAAAGCTAGACGTAAAAGCGTTATGAGCAATTGAAAAAAATATGTAGTGTCATCGCAGGACTACGTCATGAGTGGCTCCTCACTCCTACTGGCTGGCGTAAGCGATCATGGGACCATCCCGACAGCCAACGACGTTCCCGTCAGAAGTCACCATACGAGTCTCGGTATATGAACAGCGACACCGAGATTTACTAACCCACAAACGTATTCATAGCATGGCGACAATTTGAAGTATGAACAAATTAATGTCAAAATATGTTTCTGTAATACTTTTTTCGAATTTCAAGTATTTATAAGCATTACGAGCTAGTAATTATTAAAATATTAATACTTTATAAAATGTGTATATGTAAGCTTTATTACAAAAGCCTCTATGGAGCTATTTCGCATATTTTGCTGTATTCAACGCATTATTTCAGATATTAAAATATATGGAGGCAAGGAAGTACGAAGCTCTTAAATTTGTTGGTTTCCCTAGACTAACAGATGAAATACAAAAAGACAACAAAGGTGTCACAAACAACTTAAAACAATAGTCTGACTGGCTGCACGTTTTTTTACGTACTTTTATTTTAATTTTTTGAACGTGGCATCTTCAATACAGGTATCCGACAACACTATAACGTCTAAGGACTAATCACACCGGGAGTGTATACCGCTAAGAACAGCCTCCTCCATGTCAATAGCTACAAAACTTATAACAACAAACAAAGAAGTGCTTCTTCCTTCGACAGATACAATTCCTTTGTCCACCAAAACGTTCCGAGCGAAAATATTCCAACCTGCTTATTTTATATTTTTACTTAAAAAAGTAAAAAAAGACAAAGGGTAATATGGTCGTGTCACTAGAGCCCTTAATCAATAGTCCGCGAGGAACAAGGCAGAAATATATCTGTGTCACAATACACAATATTTGTCCTTGTGGCCTTCAGAAAAATCTGTGACCTCAAACATTCGATCCTGCATGTTCCCTCCGACGACGTGCCGACGATATGGTCCTCAAATAATAAAATAAAAATCGTATTCGGACGCAAGAACGCAGTTCAGAGTCACTCCACAGACCACAGGCCAGGGGCGGTTTGCTAGTGATGCGTCTTATCCTCCCGACGGGTTTGAGGACACATTATGCCACGTGACCAGTTCAGTGGACGCGAGGAGGTATACGTATAAAGGACTGCTCCCTTTAGAATGTATAGTACTGATGGCGTTCTTGTGGTTACGGTTTATGGAAGGCGCAAGAATTGAATGCAAGAGCTTCGTAAGGGTTCATTTCTAACTCGGGAACTATCAGCCTGTTGGCGGGCTCTAAAGCCCCTTGATGTATAAAATTTTATTACGGCATCAATTTGGACATGTGCTTCGTTGTTACCACTTTTTTATATGTCGCCATCGAAACTGAGAGATACAGAAATAATTGCAAGGCAAAGAGTACATTCTCGCATGTCATTGACTAGCGAAAGTATGGTGCCCGGTAAAATACTACAGATTGCAGGTTGGTTACCACCATTAGTACCGCTAAAGGGTAAACTGTTATTTGAGCCACCCGTATGGCACTAAATTTTGAAAAGGGTTTATCGCCCACTAAAAATTAATTTCGAAGATGCACCTCTTAAAACTTTATTTAAAATTTGCAAATAAATATTGTAAAAGTTGTTTTACAGCTTAAAATGGTATTTAACGCACTGTAAAAAAAATTTTTGTTAGATTTTAGTTTAGTTTAGCTGAAAGCAGTGGTTGTCCGTGCTCAGTTTAGGAACTCTGTGTGCTGATTTTTTTCCGATATTCTATTCTAGCCTCCTTACCGTGGGATTACGTGCCTTCTTCTGACAGTTTTCTGACCGAGTGCCACACCGTTCTCCTGACACACACCACCGACTGACAAACAAACTGACTGACAACTGATTTACAGGCAGATTAGGACACCCGTTTGACCGTCGACATGAGATTCCTTACGGCAACCTTTAAAATCTTGGAGTGCGACCAGGAAGTAAGTAATGATAAAGAAAAGGCAGAGCTGTCAGGGGTACGATTCGTTCAGAAGATCGTAGTTGTGTTCATTCACAAATCGAAACTTACGAGAGTCATAGCTTATGCCTAGATTAGAGGAGAGGTGGATGTCATTGCAGACGACATTTGCAAAACAGTCACCGGACGCACTAAGTACTTTTCTACCCTACGAAACCGGTCAGGTGTCATAAAAAAACCTCATACCCGCCCAAACAAACTGCCGCATCTTTCGTAAACCGCCCTAGACAAAGAAACAGAGAGAGAGAGAGAGAGAGAGAGAAAAGAAAACAGGAGAGGGGGCAACTTGGATCCTCGAGATATTGAACGCGCTGGGCCACGAAAAATGTAACTCCGGTGAGGTTCGCACGTGGGCTGTGTAGCGTGCCGTCTGACATGTTGCGTTCACGGGATTAATAACAAAGATGACGGCATGCTTGCGTGCGCGACCTCTTTAGTAAGCCACAACGCGGGAGTTTCTTTTTGCGTGTATCTTCAAAAGGGGTTCGGAACGATTGCATGGAAAACTTTACATTGTAACAATCTCGTTTTTTTTTTCTTGAGGGGGGGCGGGGGGGCGATTCCGTGACAAATATACGTGGTTTCCACGAGTGCAGAAGAGCGTTTGTTGGCGTGTCCAGAGGAAGTCAAACGAAGAACGCATGCACCCAGAAATATTAGGAACGAAACTTCAAGCGAAGTTCACAATAGCTTGCCGACATTGTTGGTTTTTGCGCGAGGTGAGTGCGTGTCTGTTGTGGGTGTAACAATGTTTCCAAAATAATACAAACGGTTTTTTTCTTTCTGGCATTGCATAAGCGTGATATGAGTCTCTGCATTTACTCTCGAAAACGACTCTAAGCAATTTTATTGATTTTATTAAAAAATAGATGTTTTCGTACATGTCTCGATTGACGAGAAAGGAGAAAGCGGTGCTTGATTAGCAAGTTTGTACAACTTTAGAGTGATGTTTAGCCTTAACTGACACCTTATCTTGAAATAATCGGACGGACTAGACTTCTAAGCAAAAAAGAAAATCTGCAGAAATATCATACAGACTGCGCTCTATATTTACCACATTTGTTACAACTAAAACTTTAAAAGCCTTTTGCAAATATACTTTTTGCGATGTCCCTTCTTTGAGTTTGTATAGAACACACTCACGAAAAATAATTAAGTACTCCGAACTACACCCGGTAGGCAATAGAAAGCACCCCCCCCCCAGACGACCCGAACTATACGATTGCGCTCCGACTGAGAACCAACGAGGGGCGACACTTAACCAGACACACACACACACAAAAAAATGCGACTGGAGCGTTGTGAAAAAAAGTGGAAAGGAATTTCTGTCCAAAATAAAACAAAATACAATCAGGGCACGGAGGCATCACCCGCGGTTCTTCTATTGGCGCCTTAAATTGCTCGGACATCTCTAGTTACACGGGTAAGCACACCCTCTCTCTCCCTTCTTTCTCCTCCGCCATGTCCCCACCTCTCCTCCCATTACATTTTGTTTTTGTTTACCGATGGGAGTACACGTATATAGGGGTCCCCACAGATCTCACGGCACCGGGGAGAAGGGCGAACACGTCACTGCTGCGGCAGTGCAGGTACTTTGGGAAGGAATTTACGACGACCATAAACTCGTAAAGCATTCCAGGTCTGCTCCATCAGTTCGTGAAGGAGGCAGCGCATTTTTGTTTTTTATACGTTTTGTCTAACCCTTTCCTTGCCGGGATACGTAAACCGACACTTGCAACGGGATCGGGTGTAATGAAAACAGCGTCTCCGAGGCGCTGCCTGCCGTGCTCGGTCGTCTGGCCGTAAACGGCGGAAGAAGTGTTCTTAGTGGTTCGCCATGACGGCGATCGCCCTTGGATGGTCGCTCTCTGTCTTTTTCTATCGTCGAGGTTTCTCGTTTGCATTCCTGCCTTTCAGTTAGGACGCAAAAACTATTGGCGGGTTGCACGCACGCAGATGAAATCAGAAATCGCTCTAAGCAGGTTGTTAAGACACGCGCGCTCCGTTTTTGTCAATCACCTTCTGCTCGCCGCCATCTTTGTCTACAGGCCTGTGAAATAAGTTCTGAACATGCGCAGACTTCTGCTGAATATCAAACGTCCTGCCTGCGTTTGCGAACTAGTGACTCAGAATGTTTTGCCTGGCCGATACCCGCAGTATCGCTGTATGCTTCGGCTACCGTTAAGCTAACACGGCTCTGGATGTTACACGCTCGCGGACATCAATCGTTGGCGTTTCATCATCTGGTTCAGTGTTCTGTATGTGAGTAAGCGCGGAGACCGCAATCGCGTGGTGCAAGACCGACAGTTGACTTCTCGAAAAGCAAGTAAATTCTACCGCCCTCTCGGCTTAGCCGTGAACGGAGTAGTAGCACCTGTGTACTCGCGTGCTTTGCTTTGGTTAGATTTGTATGCAGTTTCATGCCGGGCGACGCCAGAAACCTTTGCCTGCAGCATTTCTTCGTTTGCTTATATTTGCCACTTTTTTTGTAACCAGAGCCGCAGCATCGGTGAAAGTGTAAAGAATTGTCGTTCATAAATACCGGATGTTTGGGAAAGAAAACCACCGCGTCTTTCTCAGCGCAAAAATAAGCAAGGCATCGGCAAAGGCCCATTCCGCGCCCAAATATATCGGAAGCGACTGGGGCATGGTGCAAACATTTCCCAACTTAGAAGCATCTTCTTCAAAAGTAATACACGATTTTACTTTGTTTTAAGACGTGCCTCTTTTTGCTTGCAGACGTAATTCATGTTTATGTATTGGGGAGAATTGTTGACCCCCGTTTTCTTATAGATAACTTGATTCCGAAAAGTCCAGGCTCTGAAAACTTGGCATCTTGCTTTCGCCGCTAGTGTTACGCTTGGCCAGAGGCCTTGAATTTGGCGATGCGTTATTTATTTGAGCGGTGAACAGAATACGCGGTACTTTTCTCCTAAGTACGGGAGCACGTCTTGCTTGTCTCTGAAGAAGAAATACAGCACCAAAAATAAAAGCGTGGGCACATATGGCCCGACCTATGCAAGAGAAATAGCAAGCGTTGACGGCCAAGATATTGTTTCGTAGGCACGATGGTAAAAATTGAAGCCGTTCTTTAACACTCCTGTGAAGCAGTGACCAGGGGTGCTATGTTCAACAAATGTTTCGTTTCTCTTAAAAATTAACGGAAGTGACGGAACTGACCATATCGCGTCTGATTGGCTAGAGGCTCGAATGACGAAAGGGGAACTTTCGTCATTTGACTTATCAGACGCGATATCGTCAGTTCCGTCACTTTCATTTCTTTTTTAGAAGAAACCACATATCTGTCAGAACATAACCCCCAAAGGGAAGGAGATCATTTCACTTATTACTGAGGTCGCCTTGAATAAAAAGTCGCACAATGAAGTTGCGATCCGACGCCTTGAATCGTGCACCCCACTAATCTTTTAAGACGATTTTGCCTGGTTTTTTTTTTATCTAAGTTTTTTTTTTTTAGCAGATAGCGGGACGAACATTTATAGGAAACTCCGAACTAAATATTAGCCGAAAAGGGACGTTCGCGAAAGCAAATTCGCTCAGAAGAAAAGTGCGATTGGGCAAGGAATTTAAAGAGAAATGCAAAAACAAACCAAGGGGGAAATTTTTTGTGGGGTACAATTACACTTGCCAGAGGAGTGTAATTAAGCGCACTGCGAAACTTCTTTTTGTTTTTCTGTACCAAGCGAAACGAATTAATAAATAAACGCTCCGCGCTCAAAAATTTATTTTGGGTTTCGGAATCGTTTTTTTTGTGGGGATTCTCTATTAAATTGACACGATCTAGTGCAATAAAGTTCCCACGTAAAGGGAAAGCCTATTGTTGAAGACTGGAACAAAAACAAAAGCCTTATGTATGGCGGATTTTATATTGGTCCTTGAGAATAGCAAAAACGACGTTAACGCTTTTTTTTTCGGACTGCTCATGCCAAGTTAACCAAAAAAATGATCGTAGTAAAGAGGAGCATTTAATTGGGACCCTAATAATAAAAATGTGTTTTTCGTTACATTTTGTCAGCTTTGCAGCGTACATGGCCGTCTCTCTGACTAAAGCAAACTAATACTTGTATAAACTTGTAAACGCGATAGCTAGACTTCTAGCATTATGAATATGAGTTTTGTAGGCTCCTTCTTTACGACATCACTACTGTAAACTTGATGTGCCTGACAAAACAAACAAAAAAAAGACATACGGCAACCAATTTGTAGCGAGGAGTGGAGGAGGCATAGTGAGGGGAAATGATCACGTGAGCAGCGAAACGGACGTCATCTCGGCCGCGAGATCTTCGTTCGTTGGAACGCGTCTGGGTTTTTGCTAGTACTTATCAGGACGACCGTCATTACCCTCTTCGCGGCAAACCACTCAACTCTCACCCAGCTTCGGTAACAATACTTTTGCACTACCTTGCCAGTCGAGTAACAGAAAATAACGCGTCTTAATTTTACGAACAGAGTCGTCTCTTCGTAATATCAGCGGAGATCCTTCGAGAAACGGTGCCACGTAATAAATCACCATCCACACCAAGAAACAGCATAGTTTTACGCAAAAGATAACTGGTTAAAAATGGCAATGCTTAGCACACCCTGCATTTCTTACACCGTTGTAAGGACGGGTTCAACTGTTTAAACTGTTAAAAAAAGACGGGGAATAATAAATAATGACGAAGTTCCTCAGTCAACTCTATCCTACCGCTGTCATCGTGAAAGCTCCCAGATCATGAAAGGTGAAAACCACAACAGTAAAAGCCGTCGCGAAAATCTTTTAACTTGTGCTCCAGGCAACAGTATGTTTAATGTATTCACTTTTTATTGTTTACTTTTTTGAAATAAAGTGTTTATTTTAATATATTTGCCGGCCTCTTTCAGCTTTTTTTTCTTTTTCGGCCTCCTTTATTATTTATATTCCTCGCCAATTACTGTATTGTGCTTTTCCGCTTAATATAGCTCACGCATTAGATCAACATCAATACGCCGATACACATTCCGTTAGAACAGGTTTGCCTGCTACGCATTTCTCTCCTCCTCTAGCACTTCAAAGCAAGCCATACAGTAGAACAAGTACCAGCACTGCGGAATCAAATCCCCTGCATGCTGGTTCCAGGTGTTTAAACTGCACCAAATATTTCCTTGTGTACTAATCATCACAACATTTTTATGAAGGTTTTTCTGCACCCTTGCAGCCTGCCATTGTACCCTCTCACTCTCTTCTTTGATGAAGCAGCTCCGCGTCACTGCACCTCGCCAAAGCCGAGGCCCGGCTACATATATCAGCGATGAATTGGCGACTGGTAGTCCTGTCTTCTTGAGACATGACACCCTGCGGAGGCCTTTACAAACACCCTACAAAGGCATGTACAAGGTGCTGCGGAAAGTGTCAAACACAAAAACATTGGACATTGGCGGAAGGCAGGAGGTTGTTGCATTGGGCCGCGTGAAACAAGCCCATCTGGGGAGCGCTCTACCTAACACACGCCAAAGTGTCACGCCAACCAAAAAAGCCGTCAGCACCATCTTCGATCACTCCACACCACCTACACCCATAATCTCCACTCAACGGGTCGCGCACCGGCTACACGAGCGCACAACAACCACATTCAAGGACACGTTCGGGACGGGATTTACACTGGCCAGTACACCTCGGCATCACGGATCCACTAACACCAGCCGTTACCTGCCGTCCCCTATCGCCTATAAGATTCCCCCGGTGCATTACGTGAAGATGCTAAGGAAATGTCCACCTCCTCACTGGAGGTCGAGTACTGTTGCGGTACGTTGATGTTGGACCACCGAGTTGCCAACACCCAATTCTTCGAAGCCCCTGCACGCCTCAAGAATCGACATGCTAAGAGAAGAGGAAAAAATACGATGAAGGACTAGAGCTCAAGAGAGGCTCCCGGAATTCTTTGCATGTACCCACCGATAGCACACCGCCACGAACGTTCCAGGACCCGCTGCTGCTAGCCAACATTTGCGAAAGGTTGTTGTTCCGTTTTTGTTTGGTTTGAAAGTAAATGAATAGAATTACATACCCTATACTGTGTTGGTCCGTACCCGACGCACACACGAAATCAGTAAGGAACCCAACAGAGTTATAGGACCTACGAATCGATTAAAAAAATGTGTTCGCGTATTGCATATTTAATAAAATGCCGGAAGTGAACTCCTATCTAATTTTTCTTTTTTGCAGACGTTAGCGTTGATAAGTGACATTTTGATGTCAGGTAAACCAACATCCTTCTTGGAATATAATTTTCCGTCTTCCGAAGCAAGGCACTGCTTCTATAATTTAATCAAAGGTCAATTTCTAGTAAAATACAAAACAAACGTAGCTTATTCAACACGGACCTTAGTTCACTCTGCGTCTCCCTTTCCAAGGGAGCGGCTCGATTCACTTAGATTCGGAGACAGACTGACGCGTGTGCAAGGATATAAACTATAAAAAATGGGAATGGTACGTTTCGGCGCTTTGATTTGCGCGGCGGACGAGGTTTGTTATTCGGCTTGAAAGACAGCAAAATAATTTACGAAATCCCCCCCCCCCCAAAAAAAAAAAAAAGGAAATAAAATTTTGTCAATGTAATCCACAAAAATAAAAACTTCTTTTTAACGGTGCTTTGTTGTGAAAGGCAAAACCGAGGGCCCTCCCTGGGGTGCAGAGTTCATCCCAACTATAAACACTATCCCGCATTCATCGAGCGCTATACATTCTTGTCTAGAAAAAAAAAAGGCATTTTTATATGTTTTTTAGCAAAACCCATATCTTTCGCTTGCAAGCTCGCAAGATGACTGAGACTCCAAACGCCGCGTTCTGCGTACACCGACGTCGACGACGCAACGACATTGATACGCTCGCGAAAAGAAAAACAAGAAAAAAACGGGCGTATTGTAATTTACAGCTTTGAGTTGATATTGGGATCTGAGAGATATTATGATGTATATACTTGACGTCCGTTGAGTACTGCAAAGCTGTCAAATACGCGGCATACCCCCGCTAGGGAAGCACATCGCATTCGAGCAGCCAGACGGAGGTGGATCGAAACGGCGAAAGCGCAGTGATACAGCTCGTGTGAACGGAGCTCTCATCGCATTTCGGAACGGAAAGGATTATGAAAAGACGTTCATGGCGGGAGCGAGTGAACAACTGAGGACATGGCGGCGGTCAAACTTATCGGCGGCGGTGCCGAGTGGTATCGGCCATGGTCCTGGGTGTTCGAACCAGAAGTGTGCGGAATATGGCTGATCTGCTCGGCGAAGGAGACCCTCGTCGAGGTCTCGCGAATCCACGTCTTGTGCATCGGAAGGAGTAAATAGAGGCTCCGACGCAATCACCAACGGCGCCGAGATTTACGAGCACTGGCACCGCAGAACGAGCAGCCCCTACCTCGGTGACCTTCCTGCTGTAGTCGGAGACTCTCGGCCTCGGGGTCCAGCCATGGCTGGGGCAGTCTGGCGAGGCGAGGTGCTCCGGTTTTCCGCGAGTAGGTGCACTAATCTGGACACCTTGCGGACAAGTCGGCGAGGATTCCAGCGGCCGTCGAATGCGGTCGAATTCTTCGGTGATATTTTCACAAAGTGTCCAGACTAGAGACCCGGTTGGAACCGATATCACTCTCTAGGGCGTGCGTAGCAACGTCGCCATTGTTGCAGAGTGACCCGACCTGTTGCCCAAGGCGCTTGGGTTTTGATGTTCCTTCCGTCTCGTGACTGCATCAGAGCATCGAAGAAGCTTCGCCGGTTTCTACGCTCGTCGAAAAAGCCACCGCTCTCGAAACACCGGCCAGGAAACTTGGTAACGTGGTTCGGCTGGTGTTGGAAACGTAGCTTTAACTTTGAGATGTAACCCCGCGTGGCGCAACCTTCGCGTAGGACTTGACGCGCATCCGTGTAAACGCTGACGTGCCGGCTTCATTCCAAGGACGATTGAAGTCGCTGCGTTTAAGTAGCGTTTATGTAAACGCGGCTCTAGTCCGGCATTGTTTGGGTACGTACTAAGTATCTGTTTGACTCGAGGGCTGCGTCAGCGTTCGGTGACCATCAGGATCCAATCACACGTTTTGCGCCCAAGAAATGGCGACCACCAATGTTGCTTGATCAGGTTTTTAAACGGCCCTATTGCTACGCACTTGATTCAAGGAGCCAATCTCATAAATGCAGTGACTGTTGTCAGAGGAGACTTGATCAGCGCCATTTTCACTTTGTTGTTCGAGCTTCATATGCTTTTTCTTGTTCACTAGTTTTGCTAACAAAAAAAAACAAAGAAAACAACAAGTCTGTTGTCCTTGTTGTTTAGTCAGAGGTTACGTTGGTGGAAAGTGGCATTCTTTGGGGTTCTCGCCCTCTCCCCTTTTTTTTCTTTTGTACCGAAGTGCCTATACAATCGCAGGTTTCGGAAAATAAAATTTCAGCTGTGTTAGAGACTTTTACTGTTGTGTCGTTTACCCGCAGTCTCGGTTTTTTTTTCAACCATGTAGATTGGAGTTAGCTAAAGTAACTAAAAAAAGATTTTTTTTTTGGAGGGGGGGGGGGGGCGGGGGCATGGTAGTTGCATTTTTATTCGCTCTTTTTTCAAGGTTTGTTTTTGTTTTTTACGAATAGGAAGCTCACTAATCTTATTTGTTTGCTTCCGTTTACTTGAGCTAAAAAAAACGGACACAAGAAAGACAAGTGGAGTAGACGATCGCTTATCTCAACTGTTGAGAACGTGTGCTTGTCTGTTATAATTGTCTTTTTTGTGGTCGTGTATTATTTCCGGTGTCTGCTTTTTTATTATAAATTAGTACCACGCTGGCTCACTTATTAACACTTGTGAGTATGCGGTAACCCAAAAGCTTACCGGTTGTGCCTTCTCTTTTTCAATGATGGGGAAGCAAAGAGAGCGTCTCCGGGCAGCTGACAACGACGGTGTGGCGCTCTCTTTCTCTCTCTCGTGGACTCGTCGCAGATTTCGTTCTCGGGGTTAATCAATCATGCAAAGCAGGAAGACTTCCGCTTCCGGGACAAACAGTCGCGGGAAGCGCACTCTCGACATCACAGGAAGTAGCGGCAGAGCAGGAATCGCTAGAGTGCAGGTCGGGAACTAGATGGAAGCTACTTTCTGAATGCCAAAATATTAGAAGGCAGTAACCCTCGGTGACCTAGGTAAGCCAAAGGATTGCAGATCATGCACATAATTCAGATGTAATGAAGGGGTTCAAGATCGAAAGAAGGAACTCTGTTTGAGCGATATATTCGGATGCCCGAAGCCGCCTTTGAACTGGATCGTTTGATGCTTACTGCTCGGTGCGTATTAGATGCAAAAATGAGGGGAGGGGATGATGATTCATACTAAAAAGGTAGTGCTTAGTATGCAAAACAAAACAACAATAAAACACGATATTATCGGCAATCGAACGTGAACACTATGGAAACACAGGGTTGCATAATGTTCATTAAACTTTAATGTTGTCATATAAATACCGCATAAACGGCTGAACTCAGATGAGAAGCGTCTTTTCGGAAAAACACAGCATGTAAACGCAGGGGTGTTCAACGAGCAAGCAGGGAACCCCGTTTCAGCGGTGCTTTTTCAAACAGTATGATAAAGATGAACTCGGGTTATTCCATTCGTCAAGGAAAAAAAAACAACACCAAAACAAGTCAAGATCTGAGATTGATTCCTTGTTTGACGGACGCACTCCTGTAACATGGAATAAGCTTTTCTTCTTCCATTTTACCATCGTCTCATGGGTTTATTTCGTAACCCTAGTGTGTCCTGAAATGCTCGTCAGCGCCTGAGTTTGTCGAGCTTTATGTTGCGATCTCGGAACTAAGATCCGACATAAGGGATAACCGTCAAAGTTCCCGGACAATGCAATGCAAAATCAATAGCGTTGACTGGTAAGAGGCGGAAGATGCTGTGCATAAAAAAACAAAAAGAAAAACTAAAGTCCGAAGAAACAAAAAGTAGAAAAGATTACATACATTCCCCGTAGGAATGTAGGCAATTTATGTTTTGTGGCGCGACCGTGATGTGTTGAGCGCTGACTTGTTGAGAGGTAAATGAATTCGCTTCAGTGTGGACCAGTGCACTGGTGGTGTCTTTTATTTTCCGTGAGGGGTGAACGATATTGTAAAAGACGTACGCACGGGTCTCCGCCCGAACAATGCAGCGTTATAATATACATTTATGACTTGTCACAAACGAGCTTAACGTCAGTGGTGGTTTTTCTATTGTCATTTCAAGTGTAATTTATTTGTGTTATTCAGCGCGTGTATCACGACATTTTCAGTTCACCTTGAAATCTGGCAGCCTTCTGTTCTCAATGGTCAAGGAAACGTTTGGTTACCTCTGTGCAGTTGCTAAGCTGTGGATGATAATCAGTTTGAGTTGATTTCACGAATCACGTCTTGTACAGGCCCGTGCGAATAAGAACAAGAGAGAATACAGCATTTTCTGGAATACCATCGAGAAAATGCTTCTAATCAGCTATCGCAAACATGAGACATGAGAGAGTGCGATGGACGCACGCGTTCTTATCAAAAGCCCTTAAACCGACAATTAAAAATGAAGAAAATTAAGCTATATTATACCTCAGTCTTCAAGGCGACTTTTCGTTTCGTTCCCTAAACAGTAACGCGGATCATCTAAGAAGTCTCGACGTGCTAACGCTATGCTCGCAAAGGAACGACCTGTCTACGTTTCAACAGTGCTACTGCTTCACATACTCGACGCGTTCTTGTGATTGTTGGATAACAGTTAGATCCTTTGCATGCGCGCTCAAAATGTGACTAGGTTTGATAATTTGGCTACTTGGGAATCCATGCCGGCAAATTCACCTCAAAAGACGAGGAAAAGAAAGGAACACAAACATTGTGCTACTTAAAAACTGAAGCAACTGAAACCGAATGCCAAAGTTTCACTTGCAAGTAACCGCCGTGTTTCCGTCCCTTACTTGTCTTCGTCTTTTGCGCTAAATTTTCTGACAAAATGTAACATCAACTTCAGGGCACTGATGGCTTTGAATTTTACAAGTCACACGAACAGACGCTTTAGCAACGCTCCTCGAATCATTGATATATAGAGACAGATGTTTAGCTGCATGGCACAAATAAAGCAATACCGTATTTTTCGGACTATAGTCCGCGAACTATACATGTCTAAAACTTGTAATTTTACCCGATGCGGACTATCAACAGGTGCAGACTGTACAAGGATTTGTTTTTTTCTAGATCGTTCACTCTTACAAGACGAGAAGGATTTTATGAATAATGGAGTATAGTATGTTGATATATGTATGATACAAGTTTTTTGTGAGCTATACAGCAGGCATTTGTCAAGGTGTGCTGTGTATGATCACTTTTACGTTTGGACTAGGCACTGAGTGCGGACTATGCACGGCGTGCGGACTATGCACTAACTGCGGATTATCTAAGCAAAAACTTTTATTTTTTACCCCAAATTTGCCTTTGCGGACTATGCACCGGGTGTGGACTATAGTCCGGAAAATACGATAATTAAACCCACTCGCACTCTACAATTACCTTCCGAAATAATTGTTTTAACACTCGAGTTTCACACTGAAATCCGCGTTTCATTTCAAGAAGTGAATTAAATTTAACGAAGCGCCGGAATTTGAAAAAGAAATAAATAAGATATTTAGAAAAAAAATATTTTGATCGAGTGAAAACGCAATCAACGGTTATCCTCGTAACGTTTTTGTTTTGGTGTTGTTTCGTGCTAAAAATTAACTAAAGTGGCCTTTTATTTTACGCCTACACTCTAAAAAAGCCCGTGCGTTTACTTTCCCGCACAACACTCGGAGAGCCAATCACCGCCATTTTCGGAGGCAGCTCGGCGAATGACGATGCCGAAACATATGTTTTGACCGAAAAACGCAATCTGAGTTGTGAGATTAAGCAGTGCAAGCGTGGCGTTTTGCATTGCTTAATGTCACAACACAGACAGCGTTTTTCGGTCTAAACATATGCTTCGCCATCGTCATTCGCCGAGCTGCCTCCGTAAGTGGCGGTGATTGGCTCTCCGAGTGTTGTGCGGAAAGTAAACGCAGGGGCTTTTTAGAGTCTATATGACGCTAGCTTCATAAAGGCGGACCGTTTCTTGTCGCCCGTGAACTATGGCCTATAGTTCAGTGAACGAGCGACGCACGCACCACTTTACAAGATGCTCACTAAATATCTGCAATCGTTAAAATGGCCTCTTTGTAAACTGACACCTATTTTTTTTATCCGTTGTGCTTTCGGTGTCTTGACATTTGGGCATTCATCACACGAGATATGGGTAGTCCAAACCAGTCCTCAAAAGGGTCGCCCATAATAATGCAGAAAACGAAGCCCGTTTTTTATATAACTTTGGCAGTTTGAAAAGATTGAATGTGTGCGGTACCGTCTGCACCAGCTAGAGAAACAGCCAGCTCACCGGCAACGGGCGGGAGCAAGGCAGGTTGAGCGGGAAAGTGTAAAACGAACAGTACTCTCTGCGGGCAGGACTGGGAGAAAAGCCGCCCTTTATGGGAATTTCGAATGACATCAAGGGGGAGAATACAACAAAAGCAACTGCTTCTTAAGCCTCCCTCTGCCCCCTGAGGAACAACAACTCTCCTCCAAGCCTAACCCCTCGCCTCCCCTTCCCCCTCCCCCACCCGCTCCCGCGGAAGGTTCTGCACCAGCTAGAGAAACAGCTGGTCGCCACTAACACCGTGCAGTACAGCCAAAGCTAGAGGGGACAGAGCGTATGCTAACCTGTTCAAGAGGAGGAAAAGGAGGAACACATGAGAAAGACTGCGAATCCCAGCCTTTTTCTCGTGTTCTTTTTTCCCTCCTCTATTAGTTAGAAAAAAGTTAGATAAAAGCAACGGGTTCCGTTATCCACATTATTTCGGGCGACGTTTTGAGGCTGATTTGGACCGCCATTTAACGATTGTATTGTCAGAGCGGGACACATCTAATAATTATGGGGTGCCTTTGCTATGCATAGATTATTGGGGCGGTTTGATAAGTAAAGTTTTCTCATTATATTAGGCGCGAATGATACATATATGCAGTCAGCAATGTCTTTTTTTTTTTTTTTTTCAGATTTGTTTATTATTATTGCGTTAGCATTAGTACTCACATGTCAGGGAAAAGCTGATGGCGTCCGTCTCTGGACAAAATAGTGGAAAGTGAAGTGCGCCAAGTAGATAGGAGGAGGGAAGTGAAGGACAAGGGCGAGAGGAGGGCGACGTCACGGGGCGGAGGCCAATGCGCGAGCAGAAGCTGGGGCGAGACGGAACTTGAAGGTGCGAAGCGCGTATACCTTGGCTTGTGCTACAAAATGGAGAGTGAACCAAGTCCTAGCGCTGGTCCAAGTAAGCGACAAAGAAAGGTCCATGTGTGGATTTTTAAGGAATGCGTTAGCATGATTCTTGGGAAACGCCACACGCATCCCACTTTCGGAAGCGCTTACACTGACCCCGTAACAAAGCCAAAAATAAGCAGCAAAATAGAGGAAGCAAAATAAAGAGCCGAAAGGGAAAGCCAAAACAGAAGAGTGAATGGGTCAGCGTTAGCATTTCCTAAAGGGGGATGTGTGTCACGTTTCGGAAATGACATACTGACGGATTCCTTAAGGATCCATCAATAAATCTTCCTTTAATTTTTTATTGTACGACTAAGTTAATGGATGACGAAGTATATTTGAAACTTTATGTGAAATGCTTTTGAACAAATTAACATTGTTTCCTACGCTTGGTTATTAACGGGTTCTGCGCTACTGAGTTTCCGCACACTTCAACTGTGAGAGGGGGATACCTGGAACATTTGCTCAAAATAGACGAGATTTATAGCCCAAGTTTCGAGAGCTGAATTCACTCAAAAAACAAATATCCATAAAAGGCTACGTATGTAAACGTACGTATGTAAATGCCACAAGCTACTTTTTGTATTCTTTTGACAAGCACTTTTTTGCGCATACATATCTCCGTTGTAGAACACGCCACGTTGAACAGCTCACATCACCAAATCTCCGCACGCGAGCGTCGGCTTCCTTTGCCGTACAACCTTATAGTCAACAACGGAGGCGTGTCGGCTTTAGCGTCGACAGCATCCCCGGCTCGCATTCCTGATCTGTGCCGAAGCAGAGAATCCTCGCAACCCATCCGTATCGGATCATAAACAAGGCGTGAACGTACGCGGCGAGTGTACGTGCCTGTACAATGGGGCGTCAGCGCAACGCTCACCAAACATTCAGCAGCGACCCACGCTACTGCCGTCGCTGCAGTTCGCTTCACGGGCCACAGGCGTGTTCGAGGCAACTCGCTAATACTCGTTAATGCATGATATCCTAGGGTGGCTACGCTCCCTCGAGTAATTTTATTACCTGCTGCATAGTGATTCCCCTTGGTTGCTTCCATTACACATTAGGCATCTTTGTTTTGTAGTCCCGCAATGGTTCTTCCTCCGCATTGGAAATTTTTAGCTGACGAGTCTGCATTGCTTCGAAGTGTGGAGAATAAAGTGCATAGTGGTGGGTGCAGCACTCTCAAGGGTCAAGATGAAGTACAAGTTTGTCCAAGAAACGGAAAGGTTGATGTGGACCAGAGAGTTCAGTATCGGCGCCTCGCTCGATAAAAAAGCACACAAAGCGACCCGCGCTCCGTGTGGTACATGGCTTGCAATATCTAGGTTGAAGCGAGGGCGATCGATTTTATCGGTACTTCAACGCATTTTGATTTTTTTTTCTTTCTGCTTAGACTTAGCGTGGGGCTGTTTGATATATGGGTTCCCAAAGACGTGGAGCCAATTATCCAAGTTCCGCCTTAGTTTAAAAATATATCACTGAAGTGAGCTGGGAATCAGGTGGCAATGCGCGAACCCTGTCTTCTAGGACCTGGTTCAAAGTTGGCCGCGTTAAAATTGACGAAACGGCTTCTCACCTAGGGTATATACTTATTTCAGTAACATACAATACTATAATCTATTAACCATGTTTTGGTCGGGAGGTGGGGGGGGGGGGTGGTACGTCGTACCTGCAGTGCGCGAGTCGTGCTCCTTAATATAACGAGTCAGGGATGAAGTATTAACGCAGTAGAGCTTTAGCCTCCCGATTTCGCATACTTGGATAACCTCTCGAGTGGGTTTTTCGACATTCTCACCGAGCATATTTAATTTGTGGAATGAGAATGCGCACCCGTAGTCTTGACAGTAAAAGTATTCAAAGATGTCACTTCTCAACCTTTAAACACGTTTTCATTATGCTCTTCTTAATTTATAAATATTTTCACCATTTCTCTCACCAAGTGTAAGCTGCATCCTCACGCGTGTAAGGTGTATACGTACGCACAAATATTTGTTGAGCTTAGCTGTCGAAAGTCAGCAATCTGGGCTAAAACATAAGAGCTGAATTAGTGTTTCGACCAATTTAAATATTGAACTGTACCACTGAAGCACGATTGGACCGCCGAAACATAAATAGCGAGCAGTGTGTCGTGCACCACATTTTATCGCAACAACTGAGAAGTTCTATCTGACTTACTCTTTGCCCTCCTGCCTACCTCGCCCAATCAAACATCCTCAAAAATCACTTTTTGAACACGCTCCATCGCGAGTTTCTCCCCTCAAAACAAACAAAATTCACCGTCGTGAAAAGACCGAGTAGGGAGCCCTGACATAGAGCAACGATTCCCGAGTCCGCAACAAACGAGGGGACAGCTTTTTATTCAATTGCAAAACCTCTCGAATCAAAACCATCAAAATGGCAACCAGGCGACTGAAAACAGCACCAGACGCCTCCTCAATGATGCTCTTCGTCCTAAGGCAAAATCAGGAGAAGGTATTCTCTAGAGTCTAGACGTAAAAAAACAAACATCGACAACAAAAAAAAAAGAAAAAAAGAACGGGTGCGGCATGGCGAAGAATACAACAACGGCTAAGAAGACAAGACACGGGATAATAGGAAGTCGCACCAGAAGAAATACGGTTTCGGAGGTCATGTGCGTTACGCACGCACCGTCGCCGCATCCAGCGATCAAGAGCTCCTCAGAGGGTCAGCTGGGAAGGTGACAATCTTTCGCGATGGCAGCACAGAAACAGCTGCGAAGAATTGCCTACGACGTGTCCTGCACTTTTCGACGTGCTAAGACCGGGAAAGGGCATGCCTGCCGCTTCCTGTTTGCGTACGCTGTCCGTGTCTGTGACTTTGTATAGACCTTTTCTGTTTACTCGCCCCCGACCGCCAAGTAGGCATATCCGGTATGGGCGACGAAAAAATATCAAAACGTTTCAACCTGCAAATAGTAAAAAATAGACGGGAGGCAAAACGAGAATGTGTGACGGTTACGTTTTTGTCCTCATATGCCTTCTATTGGCGTGGCGACGGCAAAACAATGTTTTCGCCTATACTGGAAGTGACGACAATTCAAGATGTCGGACGCCCTTGCGAAAAAGGTATATACAGATTCGTCCAGAAGATGGCTGTAAGTTCCTGCGCACGTACGCGTTTTCGTTTTCGGTATCTCCAGTTTGTTTCTTTTCGACGATTTTTCTGTTTTTTTTATTCTCCGGCGTCTGCGTATCTTTTCTTGACAGTTTGTTTTATTCCATTCTTAGTTTTTCTCCGTTTTTTTTATTTCTTTTTTTCTTCCGAACTCGTGGATAAACCGTCCTCCTTCCTCCGTCTTGGTGCCTGAAACGCTTATTTTTCTTTGCCTCGTTTTCAAATTATCATAGACGGAATAGAAAGAAAATAACGTGAATATAAGAACATCTACAAAGAGAATTAAAGCAAAACAAATATAAATACGCATCGACCTGTCAGCAAAACGCGGTATACCCTAAAGCAAGCTATATCATGGTGGTTTTTGTGCTACTTAATTTATTCCATATTTGTGAAAATGTTCCGAGATATTTAAATACCCTAACGTGCAGACGACTGCAGCAATCAAATAAAAACGACACATATTTTAAACAGGAACCTTACTGCTCTTGTGACGACTATCATCCATGATTCCAACAAAACGGTCCTCTCGAAGACTGGAAGTTACTGTTGCATACATTTCATTGGCATGCATTTTCTCCACTAGGTTGTATTCTCACTTTTTTCTTGCAGGCACAAAACGCGCATTTCAGACTCCTCAACTGACTATAACATGATTTGAAGACACTGAACATAGTGGTGCAACGCAATTTCTTCGGCTCTGAGCAGTTCCTTTCGTTTGTCTTTTCTGTTACCTTCGATTATGATTTTTTTTTTCATTCTGCTCGCAAAATAAACACAATTCCTTGAACAGGTTGTGTTGGGCCTTTGTTGGAACCTTTGATGATATATATATGTTTCTCTTGCATAAGAATTTCAACTCACATAATAAAAAAAATATTTGCATCAGAAGTTTTTCGAGACGTGCGCACTTCATATTGCGCAGCCTATTCCAAGTCCAAAAAATAATAACGAAATTGTCCTTCGAACACACATATTAATACAAACGTATTAAGTGATAACATTAACAAAAGCGTGTTAATCCTACCTTTTGATCGCTCAAAATAGCGATGCGTCACCAAGACTAGAGGCTTCCTCACTGATGCGTCTTTATAGAACTTTTAATTTATCGGCTATTCGTTTTGTATTATGAAGTTGAATCTTGGAAACTAATAATGCTCGTCATAAGAGAGAATTCGTATCATACGCACTCAAGTGTATTTCTGTGTTCCAGCGTGGTGGATGATGTAGTTGTCTGGTGCGGCACCCGAGCTCGGGTATACCGCAAACTTCGATGTGCCCAACTCCACGTAATCAATTGGTCGCACTAGAGTCACTATGTCGCAACAAATGCCGCCAAGCTCCCGCCTAACAAAAATGCGTGATCCGGACCTTCAGTGGAGATTGATTCCGACATTGTTGATGCCAAACGCAAAGCAATCAGCATATTGATTTAAAGTGCGATTTTACAAGAATGTTATTAACAGCGCAGAAACAAACACATGAAAACAAATTTTTCTCAGCAGAAACAAAATAAATATTTAAAGTTTGATCTCACCTCTTAATTGAACTGCTGTGACATCACAATTTTATGAAGCATAAGGCGAACGATATTACTTCAGCAGTCATTGGGAAACTGGAAGATAAGCACACTATTATAGCCAAAGGATTGCAGGATCAACAAACAAATTCTAATTCAAGCCTCCTCTGGGTTTTAACGAAAATGTGCTCGAACAAACTCGTCATGTCAATGACAAAAAAAAATCATGAGCCATTTTACTGTGTGAAGGTGGATTACCAGCGACGCTGTTTTGCACACGACACAAAACCGCCCCGTGGAGCCGGAGGAAACTAGACATGCGTGACGGGACCGCCAGCCCAGTAGAGCGGAAGGAAAGGAAACTAGGCACGCAAGGGCCTTTAACGACAACAAAGAGAGGGCGGTGCGAGCGTAGACATGGCCCACGCAGGTGGCACAGCTGCAAATCTTTGAGAAATCTTTATTATCTACCTGAGAGTCTACTGATCTTGAAAATGGTGCCTATTGACAACTAATCTGCTGAATAGACCTATTGCTAAATTCCCTAAGCATAATGGGGAACGCAGGAGTTGTCTTCCACGCGCCGCACGTGTCGGCATCTGCAGCAGTAACTGTTTTGAAGCGAAAGCCTAAAACAAACGGCATCTTGCACGCGCGTTCGTCAACACATCATTTTGGTTATTTACTTCGAATATTCTATATGGTAAAGGCGTGCGTGTTCGGCGCCGGCGTCTGCAGCAGTAACTGTTCTAAAGCAAAAGCCTAAAACAAACGGCATCTTGCACGCGTGTTCGTAAACGCTTTATTTTGGTTATTTACTTCGAATCTTTATTACAGGGAAGGTTAGGGTGCCTACATGTCTGTCTGTCTCAGGGTGAAGACATCCATTGTTGCACTGAATCTGCCAGCCCGTGACGCTCTCGCGCACTCGGTGCGTGACTTGGGCGCTAAAATGGCGTCTATGCATTAGCCAAAGCTATGCGCTCGAGCTGAGTGACACCGGTTTGCGCGCACTTCAATATGCATAAAAAAACGATTGGGCGTAAATATGGCTGAGATGTCACCACTCAAGCAAAAGCGCGCGTGTGTATGAAGGCACTCTAGGGAAGGTCTGCCCAGGCGGCTCGTGCGGCGGTACGGGCGTAGAGATTTTAGTCACTGCACACGAAAATTCCATGGAACCATAGCCATAAACAGCTTCGCTGCAAAACCGCCGAATTATTCATCCACCGGTGTCAGTCATAGAAACATGTACCACCACAGAGGGGAATCCGCTTTTAAATTTTATATTACGTCGCGTCGTCTTTGTTACTTATCACCATCGGTGCTCACTCAACTGCAAGTACTTCCTCCCCCCCCCCCGCGTTGAACCCTTAGGTCACCATATGGCAACCAATTACCTAGCAAGAATTCGAAATGGCAAATCGGATCGTTCACGCTTCACTACATCCTGACCAGCGAATAAAAAACACCCGAACGAGACTGACGTGAATAACGTCACACAGCTGACATACAAAGTTGTGGAGCCAAGGAAGACGGTCTTTTGTAAAAATGCCCGAATAAAAATACAAGGAAACAACTCGGTATAGTAGGCGGTGTCTAATACCGAAGACCATAGGCCTGAAAGTGAGCATACACTTTACCGGTTAAGCGTATATTTGGTAGTTCGGCAACGAGTTTCGTTGTACTGAGCTGCTGACTCCTGGGTCTGGAGGTACTCCCCACAGGGCTCTAATGGGAAAGTGAATTCGACGGTTCCCACTTTCCCTTTGCTTCTATGCCGGAAGAATCGTTTGGTATCGAGGCGCGTGCCGCCGCCTGTTTACAGACTTATAAACTCGGCGTCAGCAGTTTGTGCCACGTGGTCAAAGTTAGCGTAGTTTCCGTAGCACTCCTACGCTGTCAAAGCTATTGGGAACGAAATCTAAGCGTCGTTCCCGCACCGGCTTGGTTGAGAAGTATGACACATGTGAAAAACAATAAATTCGTTTGTCGTTTCAGAAGCAGCTATCGGCTGAAGCTGCTAAACACTGGACCAGCGTTCCGTTTGGTTCTTGAGTCATGTCCCATCAGTGAACCATCAATAGTATTTTTTTCTAAATGACCCATGCACCAGGGAAGATGCTATGAGTGTGTAGGTTAACGCGCAGCACGTGCTAAACTGTGCAGCCCTAACTGATCCTCGAATAAATAACACTTCGCACGAGCGTTCTTCAACGCATTATATGAATTATTTACTTGGAACCTCTCAAACTGATAATTCGGGCGTGGGTAGGGTGTGTACGTATATTCCCATCGTTCTACCTGGCGCATGGGTAATTTGGCTGGAGGCAATGTTCCTAAAGCCTGTACACTAATGCTTTGAACCCAGTTTAGACGTTCAGCAAAAATATATTCCTCAACGTATCACGTTGGAATTTGCAAGAGTTGTCCAAACTGATGTTTTTTGGTCGAAATATTTTTTTCCTTTAAATTAACCCCATGGAGTGGTATATAATTGAAGGCTAAATTAGCGTAGAAAAACAGGTTACTGCGACATTAACATGCAGTACGAACTGAACGACAAAACATTTACATAAAAAGCAAAGAAAAACAAAACATTTTATGCGTCGGCCGGGAATCGAACCCGGGTCAACTGCTTGGAAGGCAGCTATGCTTACCACTATACCACCGACGCAGGCGTTTTTTGGCGGTAGAAAGCGGATAGTCGTCATTTAAAAATAACTTTATTGCGCCACAGCATGTCTTGGAATGAGGTCACCGTTGAGGTTTCCTGCTTTCCTTCTTGAAAGGTTACGTTCTCTATTCCGTGCCCCTCGACAATTAGTTGCCTTTCATTAGGGTTGTAAAGTACCACGGTATACATGTAACTGGAAATTGGTATCTAGGTACTTTTGTTGTACTTGAGGTACAAACTTAGGTAATTTCATTTCTCGGTATCTACTGTCTTAGGTACATTTTCTAGTAACATGTAAATAAGTGAAGTTACTTTTTGCAGGCACTTTTCTATTCACTTCGTCAAAATGGTAGAAACTATAAATCTTGAAGTATTAACACACTACCATGTGCCGTGATTAACGTTGAGTTGGGTACGACCTGGGAGGCGCCGACTTGATCGAAAGACGTTTTAGCGAACGAAGCCCAGCCCGTGATGTATCATCGAACGACACTTTAGCGAATGGCGGTGTTCATTTGAGCGAACGGTGGATTAGCGATGCCATTCTAGCAACACCAATTTATTGAATCGCTTCGGAACTCCGATTTAGGGAAAATAGCGCTCTGCTTCTCTCATCTCAAACCGAAATCGACTTCATTGCTTGTTTGAACCTTCTCTGACAGCTATGCAAGGGAGGAGATAACTTGCAATATGTGCTCTGTTTCTGCTGCCTGCATCTTGTTCTGGTGGTGGCTCCCTTCTGCCATAAATGCAGTATAAGATATAATATTAAATAAATTATAATTACCTATCCGTAAAGCAATGTATCCACCGCCTTTATAATAGACTCCACTCAATAAAATCGAACTCAAACTTTGCAGTCATCAAGACTGAAAAAATTCCCAAAGAAAACAAAGCTTCTTTTTTTTTTCGACTAGCGAAAGAAAACAAAAACGAGGAAGCTTGAAGCCTTTCGCTGGTTGTCGCGAAGGTTAGGTGCATATGCAATCGACTCATGCGTTTCTTCATGCGGCCGACGTCTTCATGGGCCCTTGGACGTCAGCACCGGCTCTGAGGGCAAGAACGTCAACAATCGAGTTTCGGCGGTTTCAGGCGTGACATGGTAAACAGTGGAAGCTTTGGCCTCTGTGAACCAATAGCAGCGTGGTGATAAGGCACATGAGGACTTAACTCTGATGTGGGCATCGCATTAAGACCAGTAAAGCACATTTATCGCACTCGTTTTTTTATTTATCTTTAGTATAAAAAGCTTGACTTCCAATATATTCTAACAAATTTGGGCAAAAGAAATAAAAAAAGTGTCTTTGAAGTAGATGTACCGCGAAGTAGGTTCATTTTTAAGCGGTTACCAAGGTACGTACCTAGGTACCTTCTCGTATGACTAACTGTAACTGTATCTTAGGTAAATTTTTCAAGTTAATTTTACAGCCCTGCCTGCTATAAAGCTGCATATTTCTCGCTTTTGAAATCTACTTTGTTTTCGATAATGGCCACACAAGGGCAAAGAAAGAAAATATAATTCAGGTATCATAAATAAGTAACAATGGCTGTATACGTGCCAAGAAATGACCCAGATGCAGCACCTTTCGAATATTTATTTCGGGTTTCGGTTGGGCGACTATGGTGCTATCCTTCTGATGCGCTTTCTACTCACCCTACAACACTCAACTGACACATGCGGTATGAACTACGCGCTCGCCTAACCGATACACCACCTCCGTTTCATCAGCTGGCCCCGCTGTCCGTGCATAGATACAGATGCGAAATCGACATCACGGGGCGATAATAGATATATCACTGGCCCAGCGGTCAAAAAGCTTCCACCTCACTGTAACATTAAGGAGTGAACGGAGTATGGTACGAGCCCCGCTGCAACAGGTCGGCAATGTCGACGTAGTCCTTATATTACCGTGTACTTCGACTACGGCAATGGACAAGCAAAAGTTGTTATTTGCTAGCTCATAACGTTTGCAGAGAGTTGCAGAGTGAGGTCTCACCATTTATTGTTTCCCTCCATGAGCGTCGGTAAATTTTGATTAAAACCTACCACTATTCTCTTCTTTAGTTCTCAATCCATGACAAAATTGAGTATTGTCCACTAAAACGAAAGCAAACGGACAAATATAATCACCACATTCAAGTACAAATTTAAAGGATTTTTTCGGCCGGTGTCAATGCTTTCAATCAAACTTGAAATGAATCTGCCTGAATATTGTTTGCACTGTTCCTTTTAAACTCCCGCCAGCTAAAAAATACCTTAAAGCCAAGAACAAGAAAATGCAATGACCTGTCAGAGCCTGCCATAGGGGTTGCGGCGTTTTCCCGCGCAATGTGTTAAAAGTTGAGGAAGTTCGATCATATAAAGCGGATAGATTGTCCTTGAAGAAATAAACACACCAAACACGTGTTAAGAGCTATATTAATAATGATTAAGATCACAAAGCGACCGTTTAGAAAGAGCCCACCTGAAACATTCAAGTAAGGATGGGTAGTTTGGCTAGTTGGTTTTTCATTATGGTGTAATACGTCAAAACAACAAGGACGAAAACGAAGGGAGAACTAGGCCGGACGCGGCGTAACTTTCAACTGAATTGTTAATTTCGATGACAGAGTTCTCCCTTCGTTTTCGTCCTTGTTGTTTTGGCGTATTACACCATGAAACATTTGGGGTTCGTGTCAATCTTTTTTCTTTCACTTGCATCCTCAGATAACTTAAATGTATAAGGGCCTACAAAACTAGGCCACCTTATTTCTTAGAAATGCGTCTAAAACATTTAAAAGCCCACATTTCTCTTCAACCTTTCTCCCTACGAAAAGAAGTTGATTAATTCGTGAAGTGAAAGCACCTGGACGCTTTTACTTTATTCCAGAATAGAAAGCGCTCTTTGTACTTGCTGGTTTATTTATTACGGCAAATTACATTGAATAAATTGTTGCGGCCGTTGTACAGATTCAAACCGGTCTAAAATTATTATGCGGCGACTAAGAATTCTGACCCAACCGTATCGCACGTGTTGACATTAGAGGAACTATCAGCGCTTGCCATCGCTTTACTATATTTCCGGTAACAGGTGCAAGTTTGCTTGGCGAATCCTGAACAGTATCCGCCCCGGCGTCTGATGCTTCTGCAGTGGACGTGGCAGGCTGCTTGGCTGAATGGACACCCGAACCCGCGACCTGTAGGGATTAAAAGGGTTCACTCATCCCGCATTTTGCGTGTATTTGATATTTGTTCTTGGTGCCAGATACGAAAACATGACATAAGCTCTGAGACTGCAGGTAAACGCGACAGAAACACTAAAGGGCCTTGAGAAATTTTAGTGTTGGTTTCGATTATCCTGCAGCTGAGTTTATGGTCAATTTAAACCAGTTCGTTTGCGCCCTTACATTCACTTCACACATTGTAAACGTTTATTTCAACTAAAGCCACCGAAGTAGGAATATTGGCCTCGCTGTAAAGTTCGCAACAAAACACACAACGAAGCTAATCGGAAAACGCTAAAACATGTTTTGTATAAAATTCAATTGTCGGGCACGAATTGCCTTGTTAGCTTGAATTTCCCTAAAGGTGTCATGTCGAAACAGAATTGTCGCCACTCTTTTTACACAGTGGCAGTGTTTTTAAACTTGTTGGTAAGGTAAACAATTCTTATTGAATTGATCTGTTACAAATTGTATTATGTTGGTAATTTTTAAAAAAGAAAATTCTAAGGTATGCAAAGCGTCGAGTTCGTAAGACATAGCAGATTATCGTATCTTTGGCCAAACATCAATTCCTTGCATGCAAGCCGCTTCATATTATATCAATCACAGTGCTTAATGATGAAAACAATAGAGATTATCCTGATATGACTTTGCCAAGAGATCGTTCACATTTGTATATATAGCGCTACATATAAAACGCATACTCACGAACTCTGACGTGAGGTACCTGAATATCTTGTTCTTGAGAGCACGAAAAGCTGATAAGGCCTGAGAAAAAGAAGAAGCTTTGTTGTAAACTGAAACAAGACAGGGAAAGGTCACGCCGCAATCCAGGCGGCGTGACCGCGTGGTTGAGAAGATTGTGTCGCCGCTATAACACAATTAAACCTTTTTGTGTTCTTCTTTTCTAACTCTGCTAAATTAATCGGTGATCTACCATACGTTGTAATGTCTTCAGGCAAAACAGTCATGCGTGTGTTAGTAGCAAATAAATAAATAAACAAAACAAATAAAGTTTTTTTTTCGTTTTTGGTAAAGGGTAAAGGTCGTGTTGGCAGCTTTACTGTATTTCACCATGCATAGAAGGAACGCAGATTGTTAACAAGGTGTGTATTAAATGCGTAGGAAATTTCCGGGAAATAGTGTTGTACGTGAAACGTGTAGCGCCTATTTGCTCCCGGCGCTCTTCGTCGGTTAGTTTAGCGACTGGCGTAACGCGTGGCATGTACATTCCATAGCATCTCCTGGAATGGGGATGCCGGCGCTTGCCCTGGTTTTAAAAACGTGTGACAGGGTGTTAACTGTCGAGAATTGGGATACTGGACGTAGAGCGTATGACCCGCAGGGATTTCCTGCCAAATATTACCTCAACTCACGGCGATCTGTCGTGACTCCTGAAAGACACTCGCTTAATAATTTCGCTCTGGTTTCAAAATTTCGCCTGACGAAAACACTTCTTTACTCAGGTGCATTTTCCCCCTCCCTTCAATTGTCATCCAATCAGTGTCGAGCCTCGCGGCCACTTTTTTATCGAGGCTTCACGTTTTGGCTTCACGAAATGCCGAACACCTAGCGAAAAGAACGTTTCAAGGACGTTTCTAAGAATGGTACGAACAATCACTTATAATGATGATTTCGATGGAAAGTGTAGTGCAGCAATCCGATGTCTTTCCCACCACAACGTTGCCATCGCCTGGGCATCTGCCTGAAGACTTGCAACTTCAGGTTGTAGACATGTAAGTCTTAGAGGCTTGCAACACCCATGTTCGATTGTCTTGTAACCCCACCTATTATATATTACCACCCCCTGAAGGATTTATTAGGGTAATAAAGCGAAGTTAAAAACTACTGATAGCGACTTCCGCTTACCTTTAAGGTGCTAGTGGCAGATACTCGTTCGAAGTTAATGGGAAGACAAGCTTGGTAGGACAAGTTATGTAGGAACCCGGGAAGGAAATACTCCAAGATGAGAGGAGGATTTCCAGACTGATTCAGCGTTCACTTTGCGCTGACCTGTACAACTGGAACTGCAGAGCATTGCTGAGCCCTGCAATCCTGTCAACTGGCCAAGGTTTTCTGCTGAGCAGAGTTTATATTTCGCTGCGTGTTTATATGCTACACCTGTTGCGGCTACAGAGTGAAACATTAAATAAAACAAATATAACGTAAGTTTTGGCGTTGTTCGCCCTTGCGGGGAATGTAAGCCTTTTGTTTTTATAAACTTCTGGGGCTTCATTCGTAATTTTAGAGTCACGACGCGAGCATGTAAATATTGAGACAGCATTAAAGTGATAACCCAGTTATGTTATTTTTTATTCAAATGTTACTGAAACGTTGTCACTTAATCCGCTTGCGCTGTGAAACCTGCTTATTGATGGCATGAAGTTATCCTGGTGTATAGGAACACATTGTTGTAGTGAAACTAAACCCCAATCGCAAACAATGCTGCGTTCTGGACGTGGCCTCACTACACAAGAAAGCTGCATGTACTGAGATGTGAGCAATGTAGATGATATAACGGCGCACACAGGGCAACTTGAAGTTCGAGAGCGGAACTTCGTTCATAAAAATAGAAGTCAATTTTTATCTTGTACTTCGTATGTAAAAACGCATTAGTGTGTAAATTAAAATTGGACAAAGAAAATTAATATTCGACACTTTCAGCGATGGTGGTACCGAGGTGCGAGAATTGCTCTTCCTTGCTCTCTGGATGATCGCTTTCACAATAAAGGTACGTGCTTAGTCCTTCCTGACGCGCAATTACTATGTAAAGGTCGTATTCGCAAAACTAGAATTACTTACGCGTCACAGACCAAACCCGTTCAGCTGTTTTGGGACAATCATCCAGATGAAAGCCATTTTGATAGGAACTCTGCTTCCTTTCGTCCAGACGCAGCCGACGCTACGAGCTGAAGGGACCAATCATAGACCACCAAAAGCACACCAACATGGTGTTCGTCATGTTTCTGTACGTGTTCTGTCAAAGCTGAACTAATCATAAACAGAAAAGGCCATAGTGGCTTGCGCTTTTGACTCTGCTTGATTAGTCCCGTTAGCCGTAGGCTGCGCCTGGACTTAAGCTGAAACAAAGCATAGCCCCATATATGCCGTAAAGTTGGGAACATGCGCATTCTTAAACAAATTAAGGCAAAATAGACGTAGTGTGCCCAGACTTCCCAGACAAAGCGAACTTAAAAAGGAAATGCGATGAAAGAAGACATCTGCCTAAATAAGAAAGACAATATTACCGTGGAGCGATTCACGGTCTGTGCGATTTACGAGAACTTAAAAACAAAAGAAAGCGACTTTTCCAGGGAGTAGGAAAACAAGCTTTGAAAGAACGGCGCAGCAAAGCGCAATGAATCGGTCTGCTCAGAAGCCAAGCCGCTGACGGAACAATATCTTCTGACTTACAAATGAACCGGACCCTGAGTTACTGCGACGGTCAGATTTTGTTGTTACCGGCATTCAACGAAACTCAGACGTTTCCAAACTTCGATAACTTCGAGCAAATATCGCTGGAGAACACATCGTCATCCCTCAGGGAAAATATGATTAACTTTGTGCCTAAGAAGTGAGATACATTGAAGAGGGAAATGAGCTTCTGTTGCAAACTTTACTCACGGACTGACAGGGTCAGAAAAGTTTACGTTGAAATAAATATATTTAACGGGTGTATGTTAGTTCATTGTTTTCTTTCCAATCTTCCATTGAATTAATCTAACACATCACGAACCAACTGAACCAAATCACGTGACGTCAATTTGTTAAACGTTAAACTAGTTAGCGATCTGCCAACAACGGCGTCGATTAAGCTAAATGTCCTTGAACGGGCATAATCACACATTTTTCCCAATCATGATATTTATTCTTGGCGAATATGAAATGAGAGCTTGGTGTATCATGCGCAGCGGTTAACGACCAAAAGTGTCGGGTCCCGTGTCTGTCTCTAATTAGGAGCCCTATAGCACTCCAACTAATCATTTCCAACTAATTGTTAAAACAACGTGCCATTCGGCATGAAGAACTGAAAGATTACCGTTTCTAGTTAAAAACTATGAGCCTTTGTATTTTGAAGACAAGCCACAACGCCGTCATTTTGGTATGAAGCTCAGTCTTGGCGCGAAAGCTCTGAGGCGCGCGGCACTTTAAATATGGTAATTATCCCATTTGCATTCAAGGAACATTCCGCGAAACATTCTTCGTAAAGAACAGGAGGATAGATAGCACGTATTTGTATCTGTGTTTTTTGTATTTTGTTTGGGGTGGAGGGGGGCGGCAAATTGGCGATTGCTTGAAGGTACTCGGTACCAACGAGACAAAAGGAACCAACAAAATAGAATATACTTTGCATTGCTGGCATTAGCATGTTTCTTTTTCTTATGACAGTGTAGTAATTGTACGCTTCAGCTTTCAGGAGAAAGATTATTTTCTCGGTCACATCGCCAGATTATAGACCAAGGCGTTCGGGAACATGCTTTTTGTTTCGGCTCCCCATTCTTAACTTTTACTTGGAACACTTTTTCGTTTACTGCAGTCTTCCTCAGTGCACAGAGCATGTTTGTGAAATTGTTCGCGAACCTGCATGGATATTTTGAATAAATGTATTTACTATGTTTGTCTTATACGCCGTTAAACGGTCTTTTAAAGACGTAAGTAGCTCTGTTTTGAAAGTGAAATGTTTAGGAAAACATAACTTCAAAAGAAAAACGAGCTTAAGTAATGTAAGCTATACCTCGATATAAATGAGATATTTTTTGTGACTTTATGCCTACTTGATGAATCTTTTATGTGCAATATTTTACTACTGCGCACTTTCATATTAATCATTCCGCCACATTCTTGCTTAGACATGGTGACATGCCGTGCCGTTCTTTGGGTAAACTATCGCAGGTAAAAAAACACCAGCAAATATTGCGTTATATACTCTGCGGTTAGGCGACTGCAAACACTGAAAATTGAGAAGCGGTGAGATGACCGTGTTGTATGCTCTACTTTTAGAAGTGTCATGAAACAGGGAGTAAGACCACGCGATAAAATATCCGCGTCTCAATGTATTGCACATGGTTCAAAAGCCACAAGCTCTATACCGTCCAGCGATACTATCGTGCCGAAGGACCTCTTTTGTGTACCTTGCACTTCTTGCCTCGACTAATCTTCTGATCTTTCTTTATATGCCCGTATGAGAGAAATGTTTTGTGAGCGAAAGCGAATTGGAGTCTTCCATTCTGCGGGAGAATCCGTGGTTAGATTCTTAATCCGCTAAGAAGCCTCATTCAGTGCATTCACGCGTGTCGGTCGCTCTCGCAAGATGTTCGTTTTGTTTCATATTTATCTAAAGTTGAATGCCTGTCCGCGGATTGAAACAAATTGGCTGTACAAACTTGCGAGTTTAGTTTCAAGTTTAAAAGGTTCGATATCCGCAGTAACTATTCAAAAACTTAAATTTGAAATACAGTTATGTATGTTTCATAATTAAACATAACCTTTTATATTTCTGTTGAAATATTTGTCTTGCCTTTTTTTTTTTTCTTAAAAAATGGGATACTGTTTTATTCAATGTTCTGAATGTTCGAAAGGCGGAGAAAAAAACTTTGTAGTTTAATAAAAAAGTTTGATTTCTATATATTTTATTTATATTAAAAATATAGCTATACATATATGTTTTTTTTTCCTTAATTCAAAACGTAAAATGGTGGATTGCACGTTCCATTACCAAAGAAGGGTTTGACACTCAGTCCTCTGCTGGCCCCAGCAGAGGATTGAGAATTAGTTTTAATCATTTGGGGATATCTCAAAGTGCGGCTAAACAAAATCTCAGTTACATGGTGCAATCTCCGGAATAAGCCTCCGTTAAATTGCGGGAAACTCGGCCGAGATTTAAACCTATCAGATTAGTAGCAATAATCAGCAAAGTCAACCACCCAGCAATAAGATACGCAGATTGAAATGCGCATGGCCACTAACACATGCTCGGAAACGCATACACAGAAACATTCATAATAACGCGAATGTATCCACAAATCAAAGGCGTTGACCCTAACAACACGCACTCGAACGCACATAAGCGCGTCCACGCTCACATCAAAATGTGCACATACACGAATATACACAATCGTGACAGGCTGTAAAACTGGTTCCGTAGAGATGCATTCAGATACGTTTAGGAGGCACAATATGCATGTAAAATAAAAAGCAACCACACGAAGAAGGATAGGAGAAAAAATAATTAATATAGCAGACGCGGGGTACTGCGGAAAGAAAACTCGGTGTCAACACCACAGATTTCTTTTTAAGGCGAAGTGTGTACGCTGCATGTTCGCCCAAATACTCATGACGTCTGTTTGTTTTGAGAAAAGGCAAAGGTAATGTCCACAAGACACTGATAATATAAATTTCAGAGGCACCGGTAATACGGAGTCAGATTGGGACATTTTATTGACAGTTTGTTTTCCTTTTCAACTTACCGGAGTGAAAGGCGTGGATCTTTTTCACCTTGAATAAATTACCAAAATCGATTCCCCAAATTCGATGGCGCTATAATTTACCGCAAAATTGCGTTCAATTGGTACATTTGCTTAGCTAGTAAAGATTAAGGAAAACATGGCTTAATCAAGAATTGCAAAATCTAGTACTTACATTATGTTGTAGGATAAGCGGAATTTGTCTAGACCGAGTGAGAAGCCATTGCAAATGTGTGAAAAGGGTTATGGCAAATTGCTAGGCAATAGTTTTGGATACGTGAAACGTTCTTGCATCACAAACATTTAGCGATTTATCGATCCTTTGAGTTTCCTGACGCCAGACGCCTATGTTAACGGCACTCTTTATGAGCTAATTTGAACGCGTAGCGTGTGAACACTTGATAATTGTTCCTAGAATGAAGCCATACACCGCTAATTGCGCTGACAAACCTCGCGATCTTCCAGAGCCTTCTATACTCTCGAGCTCCTGTTTTTCAGCGCGCAGTGGTGGTAGAGCTCCTCCTTTGCCGACCTCACTCACCCTCGCCGAGGATTAGAAATCGATTGCTTTGTTTTAACACATGAAGGATACCTCCGAGGAAAAATAAAAGACCTAGAATGGTAAATGAACACCCAAATATTCCTGATGTGCTTTAAATTTAGACAGCAGTTTTGTTGAAAACTCCCCTATGGCTGCTTTAATACATTTCTGCTGAAATGCTGTTTGCAAAAAAAATCCACTATTTCATAGTTTTCTGGTTTTATTTTGCTCTTTTTGGTACAAGCAGCAGACTCTATAAACAAGGGCGCAGAAAACTCAAAAGGTTCTATAAATAAGTGACAAACCCACGAAACGAGATACATTTGTCTTCAACACCACTCCTAAAATACCCGGGGGAATTTTCACATTCGAATAAATCTTTCTGTCTCTTGAGAGTAGAACCTATGAACCGTATAAAACTGTTGGTTAAACAAAGTCTTCTCTGGGCTGAAGGTTTTATTACAATCTTAACCAATATCTCAGATTTTCATTCGCGTGTGCTATCAAGAGAATAAGGAAGAAAAAATAGCTTTATATCTCCCTGCCGCCCAGTTTTGCCGTCGAGCCTCCATTCTAGCGTGGTTGCTTGCACAGCGGTTACATTATCAAGGCAGAAGGTGGCACCTATTGTATTTACTTTCCCGTGCGTAGAAACCCGACCGCTCTGTTTGTTTGATTATGAAATTCTGTCACATAGCTCTGACGTTCGGTAACTTCGTTATCAGTTTTACGCTAGCTGTGTTTAGGTTTTAATCATCGCCTCCATTCGCCGTCAGGGCGGGAAAATGATTTTGGTGGCGTCACAAGCTATCTATCATAAATTGATTGCGAGGCTACGGATTAATAAACCTGCGCCGATACTGCAAGGCCCTTGTTTGTTGTTAAAGTGGTTTTGCTTGTTTTCATTTTGTGCTAGTGCGTGGTTTTGTTTCTGCATTCTCTGTTCGTAAAAGGATCCTCAAAACTCTTCCGACTACGTGCCAGAAGGAAAGTTTGAGAATAACGAGCGTCACATTTCGGCAAGTTTTTTTCTACGGGTATTCTTAGAACGTCGATACTATCAAAATATAAAAACGACACAAACATTATAGAACTCGCGCCGCAACGTTTATGAGCAGAAAACAGATGCATTATCATAACAATCAACGTAACCCCGCTAACGGTTCCCATAAATGCAGTAATTGGTCCCTTTCATTTATGAGCTGCAATGCATTACCAGTGTGGCACGTGCGAAATGAATGGTGTGTTCTTTAGGAAGAAAAATATTCGTTGATATAGAGAAGGATGTGTTTGATGTCGATGGTTTCAGAAATTTGTAACATATAAGAAAGTTGAGAGTAAGAAACAAACCTTTCAGCAGAACACACGAAAAGGAACTATTTCATCTTCAAGCAAAAATGATCGAAGAAGCGTTTGAACTTGCAGTTTCAGGCACAGGTGTAAAAGTTGCGTTTTTTTCTAAAGCATACTTTTATAATCCTACTATAATTTAGACGAAAATTTTAACAAAAATGTGTGTCTGTGGAGAAAATTGAGTCGGCATAGTCGTATTGATAAAATACGATAAAGAATAAATGAAACAAATCAATCGAGAGGCTGCGGACACGTTTTGATTTTATGTTCGCAATAATAATAAAAACCTATCAAGGAAGTGTTCGTACTAATGTTCTATGTTTTATCACGTGATGCGTGACACGCGTTTGAGGTAACTTATAAACAAGCGTTTGGCAATCATTACTTTAGATTTTGCACGCATTATTTTTCTAAGTGTTGGTCATCCATTCAACCGAGAAATTGAAACTGGTCTTCTAAAAACAAAGGAGCAAAGAACAATGCTTCGTAAGTCACACAGTCGGATAAAAGCAGCACCCTTTTTGTATGGAGTTTAGACTGTGACATTTGCTCTCACCTTATCGCGTCAAAAAATCGTATACGTATCTTTTTGTTATTATTTAGTACAACACGTTCTGTCAGTCTTTGCACATCCAGGTTTAACATTCGCTCAACGTAAACAGTAAGTGGTTCCGCTACAAATCTTTGCATACACGGGTCGTTTTTTAACAACTCGGTATATTCCATGACATGGAACAATTTGCAGAGTATGTATCATGCTCCACACATTCACGAGGGGCATTTGTTTGATCTCCCTCATCCATACCACCAAACAGCGGCATCTTTCCCCACCCTTTTCTCTGGTACGGATATTGCCCTTAGAAGATCAGGCGTAGAATTGTTTATGACATTATTTTTTGCCAAATTGTACACTTCACCAAATTAATTTTTTTTGCAATTATCTTACTTTTTGCAAAAGAGGAAACCTCTTTGGGAATTTACAATTCGGGTATTACTAAGGATGAAGCAATGTCTATAAATGTCCTTTTAGCTGTTAGCGTATCTCAATGATATACAGCACGACATCGTATTGAAGTATAGTTTGGTGCTGTTGTTCAAGCACCTCAGAACGACCTGAGGTTGTATTGTTTTGGATACCCACTTAACATAGGCCAGTGTTTGAGCAACGGGCTTATATTCACAGCGTAATGCTTTTATTAAAACGTTCTGCGCTATTTAGCACCATTTTCTCAATTTATGCATCACATATTGCGGGAAAAACAAGATCTTAGTGTTATAATTACTTTTTTATAAATTGCGGAACGTTATTTAGCCTACTCTTGAAATAAACTTGATAAACCACATTAAAAATTAATCACCTTCAAATATTCTTCAATTAAACGAATAAGGTTCAAATTACCTGAAATACTTTCCCACTAGATATGATAACTTACTATAGATAAAACTTCTTTATATTAGTTTTTTGAGCACGCCATTTTTTACCGTTGTAACATTTTACCCACGTAGAAATTGGTAAACCAGTAAAACAAATAGGAGGAGAGCAACGGAAAAAAAAACCTCCTGAACTCAAGGAACTTAATCCCAATTATGTGTCAAGTAATCCCTATACACCCTCTCCTCTTTCTAACATACCGGCTGCCCACGGGATGGGACAAGAAGCGTGGCGTCTGTCATAAACAAACCTTCGGGATGCAAGGACGTTTAAATAGGGCAGGACCTGGCATGACGTCATACCCAGCGACGCCGGAAAAAGAACCCAATCCCAGACTGCCTCGCGCACCGACGCGCTCTCATCCAAACTAAATTCAACCAGGCTCCCATCGTCTGCTCTCCGCTCGGTCGTTAGGCTTAGGCTACGTCTGCTCCGTGCCTGCGCTCTGCTTCGTCTGCTCGCTGTCGCGGCTGGCTTTCGATTCGATCGGCGCACCAAAAGATATTTCGATGCGAACCCGTATTCTCAACGGCGGAGTGAAACCAACACCTTCTGGAAGCAGGGTTTGTACTTCTTTCTCAACCCGCGATGCCATTCTCAGCGTTCGTGCGTACGACGACTGACACGCGATCACTTTCCAAAGCCGCGCTACGACGACTCGTTCGAGACGACGCTCCAGGCGCGGTCGCGCGGTGTAGAGAGCGTCAGCTACACGCCGACTTCCTACTGGTCAAGCAAGTGTTGGGCTCCGAATCTTGCCTGCTTAACACCGATTCAGTGGACGCCGCCATCGCTGAAATGAAATATTGGGGCAAACAACAGCGTTGCCACTGAAATGCCATGGCAACGAGGGTTGTTTGCCCCAAAAATCAGTTTGACGAGCTCCCCATTGGTTGAGAAGAGTTCATGGCCACGCCTACTTCCGTTACACTTCGCTCCATGTGTGGAGAATATTGACGCCACCTCCTTATTCGGGATGCGATACCAGCGTCAGTTTGAATTACGTGCTTTTTTCGATCGATAGGGGTGTTGATTCGATGTTTTCCTTGTAATGTATGAGAATTCCAGTGACTGTGGACTCAGCAAAATAGACAATGCTCTCTCACCGCAAAACGATCTAAATGTTGTCGTTTACGGGGTAAATTATATATTTTCGCCTGAGCTCTCCGTGTAGCCTGCACAAGCTTGTGAATAATAATAATAATAATAATAATAATAATAATAATAATAATAATAAATTTATTGTATGACACATATTACCCTTATTTAATATTATTTATTCTGGTTTGTGTTCAGCATTGGTTCCGAATTGCACAGGTTATATAAACTGCACGTAATAACATGCTGCGTCCCCCCCCCCCCCCCCCCCACACACACACACACCAGACTATATTCTGGTGAGGAATGAAAAGTTTAAAAACAATTACCTCATGCCCGAATATTATTTTTATTTTTGCGAGATTGAATTGAACTTTTATGGCAATTGTGGAAGTGTAACTGAAGACTAAATGGCTATGCAAGGTACCGATAACTTATGCGGGCGAATTTCGCAAAGACAGGAAAATTGTGTTTTCCGCTCTGTTCCACCGTACCCCTTTGTTCGTGTTTGCACAAAAAAACGAGATTTGAAATGCTTAGGTTGCTTAGGAGTGAGTACGATGGCACTACTTGATCAAACGTTCTCGACTATTGGAGGAATAACAATAATATAAATAAAATGTTAATATATCTAGCACACTGGTCGGGACCGTGGAAGTGATCCCTAAAAGCATTTTCATGGAAATAAATTGTATTTTGCACTTTGTTTTCTGCTTTGATTTAGCTTAACTTTCGACGGTGCTCTCTTTTATAATATATTATGCATTACTATCTTCTCGGTGCACGTTAATTATTAAGGGATATCTTAAAAGTATTTTAGCCGCCGAAAAAAATATAATATTTATTGTAATTTCGATATTGTTCAAAAATAGCTACATTCTTATACGTTTGCGAGTAAAAACGTACCAAGGTAGTGAGTTGGGGAGGTGATATGCATTCAACACGGTGATGAACAGCGCACAAAAGACACATACACTGTAGATGAAAACAGACAGGACAAACATTGCAGAAACTGTTGTACTAAACCTCTTAGACAGCTATGAGATTATTACTACGGTCACAAATTACATTAAAAAAGCGAAATATCTGTGCATATCACATAGGTTAAAAAGAAGGACCACCTAAATATCTTGCGGCACGCAGTTTGCAGAGCATTAAATTTTTAAAACTAGATTTGGAGAAACTTAATTCAAAGCAAATAAAAACATAATCCATTCAATGATGGGCAACTCTGATTGAACTTTAAAATTACGTTAGCCCGCTAACTTTTGCGAGGCCAGCAATAAAACACAGGTAAGTTTTATACAATATTTAAAATCCTTTAATACTATTTGGCCCTTCAGAACATATCGCTTTAAACCAGAAGGAACTCCGGCGTAGTCGCACTCTACGCTAACATCGTGGAACGTAAGCATTTCGGCGATTAAATTACATCTAATCTGCCAAAATCTGTCTTTTTGGCACGATACGTTGTTAGTGTCAAAGCAGTCTATATTTTAGATATGTCTATAGCTATCATGTTCAGAAGGAAGATTAATTTTGTTCTCTATTTAATCACTGCTGGTTTACGACGTAGATCGGGCCTTTTTTTCAGTCTACATAAATATGAAAAGCAAATCAATTGGAGACCGAAAAAAATGCCAATTTGAAAACATTATATGCTGTTTTATACAGCCTAAATGAAAATATAGTTTGTACTGGGGACCTTCTAGACAGATCAACAGCCTCTATGCGTTTTTATATATTTAGGCGACTGGAAGGATGGTTAGTTGCCACTGTGTTAATACCAGCACTGGTATGAGACTAGACTGTCTGAAGCTGATATTTACAGATGAATTCAGTTCCAAGAACCTATTATACAAAAAATATATATGGCGCGGTTCTGGTTCCACTAAAACACATGGGTTTTTCCTAAACAATACCCACTGCTTTCCGGAAAACTCCATTCATTCTATCGGCCTTAGTTGAATAAATAGAGCAACCTTGCTTCGGGGTATTTTTTTGCCGTCTTCGGTGCCTCTCCAGTTCTAAATTACACATTTCAGCAAATGACGACTAAAACTGCAAGGTACTGCCATCCCAATCATGTTCTTATTGCTCTACAGAGTGTTAGATGCCTTATAATTTGATAAAAAATTAATAAACTACAAAATGTATTGCTTTCAGGCGCTCTATTTGGCGTGACCATGGAACTACATATGAGTGTTCATGATCTTACGAGATAAATATTTGTTATTAGGTGGCTTTTTGTAAGGTGACTAGTACGTTTTTAATAGAACACTTGTGGGACGAAATTGAAATTTACTTCATAAATCAATGTTCAAAAAATATATATCTTTTATATTTTGAAAATACCCGAAAGAACACTATAAGCGTCTTTTCGCTGTGGTGTCACTGCCAGCATACGTCCTTGATGTGATAGAAATAATATACTCATTCGCTCGTTCGTTTATATGAGTTCAATGACATCTGCCTAATGGAATTCCCTCAACCAATACTCTCTAAATATCATAAATACATAAAGAATAAGAACAGATGACATATACCTCCATTCAGGATCTTTCAGACTGACACATAATTCATCAGGCAGCACACACTCATAAGTAGGTTATCGTGTAGATATGCTTTGAAGGATCTCCGGCAGAGATCTGCAGTTGAGTAGCGACGTAGCCGACTCACACTAGTACCCCTATTACAAGACGGAGATCTCTTGTGCGGAACGCTGATTATTGGCATCAATCCGCTCTATTCCCGTCTCTAAAAGACACGGATGAGGCAATGCCATCAGCGGAGCACTCCCCGAGACGCCCTGTCAGGGAAGGGACGTACAATGGCTGACTGTGTTCCTAATTAAGAGATCCCAGACGAAGTGATGAAAGTCGTGTACGGAGTTCCTTTGGGCGACGATCTCCATCCAATGGTTAATATGATGTACTATCGTTCTGACGGTCGTAGTATTTACCCGAAATCCTGCAGTATTAGGGACAATGATCCTCTGTCAATACCCCTTCAAGGCGGAGAAATAGCGACTCTGGTGCATGTATTTTTTCGCAGGCCAGATGACAAAACATTGTGTATTGAATAAACTGGTTACTCGGATAAACATGCGGGTGTTCTTTATCAAGGAATGAAGAATTGAAAGCATTCAACGTTTTAATTTGAATAGGTAGACTTTTATATTTTATTTCATAATGTAATACTTTACAACGCTAATCACCATTGCAACAAAGGAAAGAACGCTGTCTGCTTATACTAACTCGATCATTCCGTAAACCGAATGGAACTGATTTGCAATGCTTTTTTCGTTTGACCTAAAGTGTTTGAAAAAATGCCCCTCGGGAATCGTTACATATTCGGGTAGTGGTCCACGTTATGCTCAAAAGTTTTTATTTGAAATCGCGGATATGTGACCACATCGAATTATGACAAAGTTGAATCGAAATATAAATTTCAGGCATCATTGTACTTGCAAGTACAAATACATGTTCAAAGTTATGTAGCTATGTCATCACTGATGTCCGGAACTGCAGCAAACGCACGAACAATTCGAATTTTTCTTGTCACTGATCTGAGTTTTTATATTTAAAAGCCGCCGGCGTAGTGCTCTTGCATTATTTGTTGGGACATACATGCAGTGTGCGACATGCGCCTCTGAATTTTGGAAAACGTCTTCGCCATCTACGTCATCCCTGAAGAGATGCGACCAACAGCACTGTCTGGAGGGAGGGCGCCGAATTTCGATGGCTTCTTTCGCTCACTTGTAAATATTGTTATCACAAGCTCCTGCAAGGTTTTGATACAGTAAGAAAATATTGATGTTGACGTTATCAGGGGCCCTTTAATCTTGAAAGGCTCATACGAACAGATTTGAACATCGTAAGGAATTTGTATTTAGTGCGCACTTCGGCAAACATCAAATATTAGTCACTGCATTCTAGGGAAGCTAACACATATATCGGTATTGCAACGTTTATTTCCAACTTAATGAGAATGGGCTGTCTAGATGTTTGACGAATCGATCATTCGTTGACTCTAAAGATCGGCCGTAGATTTCAGTTTTGGTAGAAAACTTTCAGACCCAGATCGAGCGTCTGGAGATATTACAAGAAGCGAAAGTGTGCAGGCGAGCTGGTTAGAACACGTAACATTCTAAACTCCGAGATAAGGAGGAAATAGAATAACAGACAAGACGACTCAAAATCGACTTACTGGTTATTTTATTCTCTCTGTGTCTTAGGGTTTAGATTATGTCGAGATATTACTTTCTTCACTTGTCCTATTTTCTGTTTTGAAATCAACTCACGATGGAAAGAAATATTGCCTCATCTCTAGCCGATGGTCCCTGGAGACGGCAACCTGGAAATAAAAAAAGCAGATGATTTTACGTCTATTTCATCTCCATCGAATATCGTCGTTCTTTTTCTAAAGTTTTATTACTTGATCCTTTGAAACGAATGAATGCATTCTTAGAAAAAGAATTGCAGCATAGCGCAAACGCGCAAAGACACTTCCTAGCCCACGCTCAAACCCTCCAAAGAATCGGCGAAAGGTAAGCTCTTTTTAGTCGTTTCTGTAAAGCCTTTGCAGTTGAGTCAACATTTGCGTGAAGCGCCTTTATTTCATGGATGCCAAATGAATCGTGATGTGGTACCGACCGCTTTTATGACGTTGCGTTAGGTAAATGTTTCTACGTGACGTCAAGTTGATTTCTTCTTTTTTTAACTAAATATTCAGCTTTTTTAGCGAAGAAAGTAAAAAAGGCGCGTAACACTCTTTTTAATTTCACCAGACGTTGCGCTAATACCCTACAGCACATTAATCTCTTTTCTTGGGCCCCTTTTCAGCTGCAACACAGGAGAGCGCCTTGGTTAGCTGAAACGAAAGACGGACGAAAAATGTACTCCATTTCGCTCTAAGCTCGACTGTAGCCGACGCTACGATCACGTGCAGCCAATCAAGCAGCGGCTAAATGTGCATCGTCCCGTTGATCGTCGTCATTGTGCGTTTTCTTACCGCCGGCTGCAAGAAGTATGCCCAGATAATTCGCGGTGTTCGTGCAATTTCTTCCCGATCGCGATCGGTACAGTCAGCGATATCAAACGCTCAAAGACAATGAAGGCCTTGATGAACATTTTGGCACCGAGATTATTTGCTCTATTGAATCGCAGCGTCGGCTGAGAGACAAACTGTAGCGTGAAGTGGAGTATAGTCAGAAAAACAAAGACAGAAGTTCACACTTATTTTTTTTTACGTTCGTCTCTTTCTGTAATTGATTTTTGGCTATGTAGTTAATAATTCCCGTTAAACACTTTTTGTGTAAAAATTAAAATAATGATATTTTATGTCATAGTCTGTTGCGCAGCCTCAGGTAAAATTGAGAGTCAACTTATGCAACTTACGTTGTTTTTTGTTTTTTTGTAATTCTAATAACTGTTAATAATTGTTCAAATTGTGATGCCGCGCAGGCACTTTTCCGACACCTGGTTAAATTATTTAGCGTGTTTACAGGTGGCACCGATTTCTTTCTTGACGTGTCTACTTTGCTTTCTCTTTGAGAACGAGTGTATAAGTTGTAGTACAAAAAGAAACTTCTTTATATTTAGATAACATATTACGAGGAAGATAATTTCTGCGAGGAGCAAGGTTTGGTACGGACCACTGACGGGCTAAGTTATCCCTATCAGGGGTGCCCTGTCACCGAGTCGAAACTTTAAAATATTTGCTCTATATTATCCTATGCGCCTTCCAAGTGGGCGCATTTTGGTCTTCTGCGCATGGGAAGGAGGTGTGAAGGTAAGAGAAAAGGTTATACTAAGCTCCGCCTCCTTGTTGGGGTCGCGGTTGTAAAAATCTCGGCCTCCGCAATGGCGGACGTGCTGTAGCAGCTGTGGCTGTAGCCGTAAGTCCGTCGCGTAATTGCTGGTTAAAAAAAAAGAAGAAAAGAACGTTCCGCTTTTGTCCTGTGTGATTTTGAGGTCGGCTCCAATCAGGCGCTGTCCAAGGGGCAGTGTAACCAGGGGAAATGAAAACGTGCTGCGTCTTCGGATGTGGTGGGCGCTTTCACGACGGTGTGTCGCATTTTAAATTTCTGGGAGGATTGACAGATTAAGAGCTCTTTCTTGTTTCGGTGGATGGTGGTGCATGTCCGTTCTTAGTTGGTGGAGTGATTTGTCTGGTTAATTCAGATAACGAACGAGACTCTAGCATATTAAATAGGTGCGTGGTTCTCTGCACCTTACAGCCTTTTTAGAGGGACAAGCTGCTCCTCGCCTCACGAAACAGAGCAATAACAGCTCTGTGATGCCCTTAGATGTCCGGGGCCGCGCGCGCTACACTGAAAGAAGCAGCGTGTTTTTATCCTTGTCTGCTAAGACAGTGAGCTTAGAAAAAAGTGACTTGAGCAAATAAAGAAGGCTAATTGAAGGCCATCGGATTACCCCCGAGCAAGTGTTCGTCTGTTTAAATAACAGGGCATAGAAAAGTAAGTTTCCCATAAAATTTCGCCAAAAATAAAGACAATGCTCTCATTGGATTAGTGGAGTCGTTCGAGTCAAAGAGGGAGTAATCTCTCGTTTTATTAATCTATCGTTAGTTTAGAAACCATTCTGGTCGCGCAATTTATATCGGCCCTTATTAGTTGGGTGCGGGGGATACTTTCTGTTAAGCTTTCAATATATGCCGAAGCAATGTTTGCGGATTACAGTTCGCGTTAATTAAATGATTATGCATGGTGGGCAGACAATGATATAGACATTTACGTTGGTTCTGCACATAATGCATTGCTGGAAGCTCGGTGACAAAAGTCCTAAGCAAAGAATGGCTGATGTCTAACTTTGTGCACCACATTAATTTAAACGAGAACTGAGTACAGAGCTTCGATTGGCCTTGCAGTTTAAAAGAGACAGGAGAAGAGATGAACCGGCCTCGTAAGGTCCCTCAGATACAGGTAGCAATCCAGATGTTATTGCTAATCGTTTGCTTCTGTACTCTCTGTTCGGTGCCCGTTGCTATTACTTCCTAACGCGGGCCATTTGCCCGCTCTATTATTCAAAATTAGGTTTAGTAGGTATACACAGAGGCATTACGGGGTGTTCCTTACTCGCTGCGGACGTATCCAAAGCATGCTACTGTATCTAGTTCAAAATAAGAAAGCTTCGATCTTAAATGATTTTATTGGAGCACTTCGATCTAAATGTTATTGAGACTTAATGAAAATGAAACTCGAGTAGTTGTGAAAATAACAGGTATATTACTATAATAAAAAGATGTATAAAAACTGCTGGCAATTGTGTTGCATACGTGACACGCTGAAGCATCATGTGACATCAGGTCAAGTGACGTTATTTTTTCAGCTAAATGTAGAGGAGGAGCGCGAAAGATAACTTACACGCTCAGTCCACACGTAGATTGTCGAAAAGCAACCTCTCACGTCGCGCGGTGTGCGTGTGGTCTGAGTGTGTTAGTCATCTCTAGCGCTGTTGCCTTTAAAGGGAAACTGAAGCGGTTATGTATTTTAGGAAACAGATCTACATTTTCTTCATTTCGCCTCCATGATCTCGAATATCGACAATTGTTTTTCACTTAGGTGCATGGAGGCTGCACAAACTAATTTTCACGGTACCGCTGACGCCCCTCCTTCCAGGAGCGTGACGTCATAAAAGGAGCTTTCAGAATCTCAACTCTCGCGCATCTTCACAGCGCCTATCAAAGCTATGCACGCGCGCTCTTGCTATTTTCAAAAAGGTCGGAAAAGACGACACAACTAATGCCAGTGCGGGGAATATACCTGGCAAGCTTGCAATTCCAAGCCCTGTCCACACGAACCGCGAACGACACGCTTGGCGGCCGAAAGGTTCTCTTATGACGCAACGGATAGTCGGAGGTTTTTCGTCTTTTCTCCTCGTTTAGTTACATCTTCGGGGAAAACTCAAGTGATATTCCGATTCGCAGAATAAAACTACACTAGACTTAACCTCTACTTAACTTTTTTTCATGTGTTCTTCCTTATAAGTTGTAAATAGCCAACTCGCCAAGGCGAGTTGGCTATTCATTAAGACCCCAACCACACGAGACGTTTTCACACGCCCGAGCCGCGTCAGCGTCTCCTATCGTTGGAGCGCGTCGCTAGAGTTCACACGCATCAATGCAACACGCGCGAGGCGCCGATGTCCGCCTCGGCCAGATGTCGGCGTCGCGCCGGAAGTGGCTTGCCAGGCAGTGACCAATCAGAGTCATGTGGGGCGGATGTGAGGCCGGGCGCGCCCTGTGGAACATCCCAGTCACTCTCCGTGCAGATGCTTTCAGACGCCTGCGACGAGGTGTACGACAAGCTGTACGACAGTCTCGGTATTGACCGGTAATTATCTTTAACGCAAAAAGTAAAAGGAAAGGTTTCTAAGCTGTACATAAACATATTTTGTTTCTGCGGTACTAATACACTGTAAATAGGTGATAGTCGCCGGTCGTCCGATGATGTTGGCCTAGTCGATCTAGCGAAAATGCATAGATCCTGACCGACGCGTTCTGGCGCGCATCCCCGTGGCGTTGTTCGCCCTTTTCATCTTCAATTGTCGCTGACGCCGAGAGACGAGTACGCCGACGAAATGCGTGAGAAACGCGTCCACGTGGTTAGGCTTTGAGAGGAGAAAACAAGTTGACGTATAAGTCACGTGACGTCAATTTTCAAGCTGAATTTAACGGGGAAACTGAATCGGCGCTTAAACTCTTTGGACGTTAATTTTTCCGCTAAATTCAGCGGGGAAATGGACGTCACGTGACCTCAGCTCACGTGACGTTTCATGTTGAATTTATTCACGCGTGGACGTCCAAATGACGTCCACATGTGAATTGGTGTTTCGGTCACGTGACCTCAGGTCACCTGACCTATGCACCAATTCAGATTCTCCGCTAGATTTAGCGGGGAAGTTGAATTGGTGTGCAGGTCTGTTACGTCCCATAATTTAACACTTCGCACGTTGCACTATCGGACGTCGCAGGCCACGGTTTCACAAAATGTGGCTTCGCGAAATCCGGTGCAACTAGTTAAAGAACGTTTCACGTCAAAAGAGTCAAAGGCAATGTTTAGCCAATCTCTTTTAGTCAACGGCATGAAAGGCGTTTTCCAACACACCGCTATGCTGCGTCTTGATGTTCAAACAAAGCCGTCACGGTCCGAAGAAATCGTTCAAGGAAGGCAAAAGTGCATTGTCATGATGCGCATCGCCTTTGTTCGTTTGGTATCACCGACTGCACAGTAATTGCGCGGCGACCCTGTGTATTTTTCCCTGAGTAATTGGTTTGGCCAGTGTTGGCAAGCCCTCAGAGACAAAGATCGCAGTGTCAATTCATTTTTGGCGCTGCTTGATTGACCCTATCTTATCGCGTGGTTGTCTGCGGTCGCACTTAAAGTGAACCCAATACCTTTAAACTCAAGCCTGAGTGCTTCATTTTGTTACGTCGCTTACGTAACTCATGTCCTCGGCCAAGCGAGGAGAGCCAGACGAGGGTCTTCACCGCCGAGCATTTGCGACGATGCTAACGAAGCACTACGCATAGCCCGAGGAAATACTTCTTTTATATGTTTTTCTTGCGCCGTTATTTCCGTGGCGTTCGACCCGAAATTCGAAGTATGGAAATAAAGGTTGTAACGACTAAACCTAATATATATATATATTATAAAAAGTCAAAGACCCGTACTTTCGGAGTTGCTATGCTAGGAAGTTTATTGTTTGTATTACGACAGTTTTGCCGAGAGGCTCGGCTTCGTCAGGAGATCCTGACGACGCCTAGCCTCTCGGCGAAACTTGCGAAAAGGCATAAACACGCCTCAATAATCATGCGCTAGCTTATAGCGGCTTCCAGATTTGATTGCAAACTTAGTAAAACTAGCGCGTGATTCACTGAGGCGTGTTTAACAAAGCTTTGCCCCCACCCCAAATCCCAAACAAAAGCTCACCGAACAAAAGCTTACGGGACAAAAGCTCACCCATTTTTTCACAGACCCGGACAAAAGCTCACCAAGAAAAAATTTCATGTTGGTCTTTACACTAGCGCGGACAACTTAGGTGCATGCGTGCGACACTACAATACAGCGATCAATTAAGTCTGACATGCACATGGTTTGCTGATAACAGTTTAAAGAAGTTTATCGATTGGTTAAAAGCGAGTCCAGTCCCCTACTGCCTCCAGCAGTCTTGATAGATCTCAGTGTACCTGGAACCCTTTGCAAACATTTTTTTTTAAATACGGTTTCGGCATATCTTGTGTGAATCAAGATTGATCTTATCAGCTCCAATCAGTTTCGGTGACCTAAGTTTTAATCCCAAAACGGTGCTTCTGTGCCTTTTATTTAGGCTTATGTGTCAACCCTGTTGCATGGGTGGGCTACCAGTTCTCCTAAAAATGGTGCAATGTCCATCGCATCCGTAATTTCAGCAGAGACCGTGTTTCGCCTAGATATTAAAAAAAAATTGAGGTGAGCTTTGGTAAGGGTCTGTGTAAACCCGGATGAGGTTCTGTCCAGTGAGCTTTTGTCCAGTGAGCTTTTGTACGGTTACCCTGTCCTTTCTCCCCCCCCCCCTTCCCCCACCTTGTTAGCCAGGAAAGACGCAAAACTTCTTGCGTCGTGCTTATAGCCACTTCCGCTCACGGTGCACAACGTAGTGCGTATGTCATCGTTCACTTCTAAAACGAGGCGCCGCTTCCGAATTGTTTTACATTATTTTGTTGGTTTTAGAATGCGAGCCACCTGCCCAGAGTATTTTGCTTTGTGCGCTTGCTTTTGCTCTCGACGTCGCGGACTGTGATTTAGCAGCTCTGTCTTTCAAGACTCCTGTTCTGCTCTGCGTAGTTGGAAAATGCGCCTCTGTTGCTGGGAAGAAACTAAAGTGGGACTACTGGAGAAAATATTTGGTTTTGGAGAAGGTACTTCGTCACGATGATAAAAGAGGCTTCAGATAGTGGGGGACTGAACCTTCCAACACCACTGGTCGTCAGTGTGGTGATGCACGCTGAAGTTGTGAACAAGCTTATGTCGCCTCAGCTCATAGCTCATATTTTGCGATTACGTGATCAACGAAACGTAATTAGGAACCTGACACTAACTATGCAACCAGAGTAACAAAAATTGGAAGCTTGTGCAAGCGGTCACATAGCTCAAGCAGTGCCTAAACTCATCCTCGCCTCGTCGACTGACATTCTTTTTCACAATGTGTGCAAGGGGAATAATGATGCAATATTGCGGGATACAATGTCTGCTCCAGGCTCCAGCCATAAAGCGAAGGCTGTGTACGCTGTAAAAGTTTACGTTATTTGAAAAAAAAAGCAATGTGAAAAAACTACGACGTATTCGTAGGTAGCCGCTGAGACAAACTATACATTTTGTTCCAGAATTATTGCATAGAAGTCCTCCAGACATGTAGTCGATCAGTCGTATTTCGTGTTCGAATTTGCTTGTTCACTTAAAAATGACCCTTTAAAATTATACAAATGACACCTTAACTAGCCCACTGTCACGTTTTTTCGTCCTCTTTACTAAATATGAATATTTCCGTCCGACCTGTGGTGGTAGGTCAAGAGCGTGCTATAAGTTATACTTTATTCTCAGGAAATCACCTGGATGGCGCTAGGAAGAAAATAATATTTGACAAAGTTTCTAGCCGTGTGGTGTAAACATCAAAATATGTTTCACATTACAGTATTTGCAATTACAGAGCAGCCCTTTGGCTTTGTGAAATATATAAAGTTTAATAATTATAGAAAGGCAATAGTCGCTAATATTCACCATGATGGGTTTCAGTCGTTCTAACTTGATAGATGCACCCTAAAAGACAAATTTGCTATATAAACGTCTAATTATAAGGGCTAAATCTAGAATTACTACGTCGTCATCACACACGGGAAAATAACGTCCGTACAATAGTTTCCAATCGAAACAAAAGGCCGCCCGGCAGCGCGTCGGTACAGCAACACACAGCATGCAGCCGAATGTTTCTTTACCCCTCGCTGGCCTAGCAACAGTGACGTTACGAAGTGAGTGCGCAGGCTTTAGGTTCTAAAAGGTGTAGGCACAGCGCATAGGAAAAGTAAAAATCGGCTACAAATGTAAGAATGTTCGAGCACTTTTGTTAGAACAGGAAACTGGTGACGCTAAAGAGAGGTTTCAATCAGCCATTCACCTAGAGCCGAGGAGTAAAAGAAGCCAGATTATGTCTGATACCTAGCACCGAATGTCCCAACTCCTGCTGCTAGAGTGTTTCTGCTGAAAATCTTTGCTTTGCTAACTAAGCAAGCAGTCAAGGCATCCTGAAAAAAACGTACACCCCTCTCCACGGTGGTTCCTGTTCTTTTTTTTTATTAGCCTTGCTTCTTTTTGGTTGGCCGTAATAAATACTCTTCGTTTACCCTATTGATTGCCTTTGCACTCTAGTTGATCAACTTCCGACGTACAGGGTAAGCCGATAGAGCAGAAGTAGACGTTTGTGTAACGTTAGTAAGGATGTGCGGCATGTTTGTTTTCGCTTCAGCATTTTGTATGATTTCATGACGTCTCCTGTATATTCTTTTCTCATGCCTTGCCCTTTTTCGAGCTTTTGTTTTGCGTCCCAAAACACAGTTTCAGGTATTATATTGTCGATTTCTGGTTAGGTTGTTATTAGATAGCATTTTTTTTGTCAGTCCCCCCCCCCCCTCTCTCGGAGATGTTCATGTGTCACTCGAAACGAGGTGGCCTCGTCTTCTACTTATACTCCTTCCTCAACCTCTCCTGTCTTATCGCGGGCTGTGACACGGATCCATACGTACGTAAGTGATTATATCATGTTCAGTGCCACAGCGCAGACGGTTTCATCAGGTCTAAGCGTATCTCCAGCTTCATCCTACGACAAGCTCTCTGCATAGATAGTAGTGATCGGCTCTCCTAAAGGCTTTGCTGGAAAGAAGGCGCACCAAATTTCTCGACTATACATGACGTTGATAATGCAAATAATGCAACGGTGCAAGCGAGCTGGACAAGAACGACAATAATAAACTCTGGAAAAGGAGATGAAGGATGGCAATGGACAAACAAAAATTTCGAAACACAGCTAGGTGACTGGTGCGCTACCGAAAAAGTCGTCATACAAGACGTCCATATTTTGTTTTCCTCTTTCTTTCATTTTAGAGCACAGCCCTTAGGCGCCCGTTTCCGGCTCGAGCGGCTTCGGCGTCGGCGTCGCCGTCGGCGCCGGTGCAGTGCATTATGGGAAACGTCCCAAAATGCACCGCGCTGAAACGTCACGTGACGACGCACGTTCCGCGCGTGAAAGAAAGAAGAGGGGAGGAGGAGAGGCACGGATGAGGAGAAGGGGCAAACCATCTCCTCAGTACCCTCCTTTCCTCTCGTCAAGAGCTGCGCTCTAAATCGCCGTTACAGAGACTTGTAAACGACTTTAATTTTTTTTACGGTCACTATTCGATGAGCGTTTAACAGTCAAGATTTTCGGAAAAGAATTTTAAATGCCGCGATTTTTGATATCAGGATGTAAACATCAGAGTTATGAAGCTGCGCTAGAGAATGATGATTAAAATATGATGCGAATCAAAAGAATGACGCTCACGGTTATGGACCTCTTTATTATTTAAACCTCCGGAGTAAAGTGCTCTCATTTCTAAATATTATTTTAGCTATTAACTTATTTGATCCAGGGGTATGCATACTTCACGAGTAAAACTTTGCGCCGCAAGACGCACTCTTTACCCACAGCGCACGGCTGGATACCCATTCAAGAGATCCCTCGAAAACAACGGGCTGGTCGATAATAGGGTCGATGAATCCGGCGCTTGTGTTCGCTATAAATTGAGGAAGCAGCGCGTCCTATAGCATTCACCTAATCACCAGAGTCGCGGAAGCTGGCGTCTTTCCATGGCAGCTTTGTCTTAGGTTCTTCTGTGTGCTTGCTATGCCGTCCTCCTCGATGACCTCTTTGTCATAGAATACGAGCCTATGCTTCAGCCGCATTCGGTTATCCTTTTGTTTGGACTTGATTCTTGGGTTAATGATTAATTAACCTTCGCTGTTTCTGAAAGTGCGCTGTTTATGCACTCGGGTTCGCCCTTCCTAATCTCCTCGACGCTCTTGTGTCGTCACAAAAAAAGTGTGTTTGGAGAAGTCTGCAAAGGCGCATCATTAGTGGACGGTGGCCTCAATCTCGAGAAGGCGTTTGTCATTGTTTTATTTAGGTACTAATGCTCGAGTTTTGTGGCCGCAATGGAGGCACGGATATTTTTTCGCACGCCTATTTACGGGCTACCGTTTTGAAATTTAACTACACTTTTTGTATAACTACACATCAAATTAAGTACTGTAATAATTCCTTTTTTTCTATTTTATTACTTTAATGCGTATGTCGAGGCAAAGCCGGACATTAGCAGCCCCTGCACAACTACAGGAATCCGAACAATTAAAGGCGCCAGGAAACGAATGATTGCATCAGCAATGCCGCTCTTCTTAAATATTTTCTTTCCAGACACTTTCCTCCATGAGCCTTGGCAAGATTTTTGTTCACACTCTAGAGAAAAAAAACAAAAAAACAACGCGTTCGAAATTTTAGTTTTAACAATCGTCGCTACTGTCCTATGACCTAAAGTTTTGCCGTCATCAATGAGTAACTCGCAGAAATTTTACAGTTCAGATTATTGTCATATTTTGTTAAATACCTTTCTTACGTATAGGTTTCTCCAAATAAGGTGTAAACATATTTTACTAAAGGAGTAGTGCTTTCAGTAAAACTGCGGAGCTACTGAAATATCCTATAGCGGTTTGATTACAAGTACTTTAATCAGGTGCAAATAGCTCAATTTGTGCTCAGTGTACGTACAACTAACTGTTTTGCTCTCCTTTTACTTGTGACGTCATATTGATTTAGAATTGATCGTAAATACACAGACTAAACTGAATTATTTCTCGCATCTCGAACATATATGACGAACTAGAAGTATACTTCAAAAACTTTCTTCTTCTCGTCCCTAATATCGATTTATATCCATTTTCTGTCTTTCTTCATTACAACATTTTTTAACGTTCTTGGATATATTAAATTAAGGTTGACCTCCTTTTCTTGCATTGTGTGTACAACATGTATCAATATGTTATTTTGATTAGGTAGCTTCACCAAACTATTAAGATATATAAAAAATATCAAGTAATTCACCAGACGAGAAACATGTACACAGTTGCAAATTTCCATCGTAGGTATATGTACCAGAGCACTTTCCTTTCCCAGCAAAGCAGAATTCCTTGACATGTAAAGAAACAGAAGCAGAAATCCGAAGAGACGATACATGCTGCAAAGCTCTTTTCGACCTAGTGCGACATAGGACTGGCGACTAAATACAGGTTCTATCCGGATGTGCGCGAGGCGAGGTAGGAAAAGGCCACTTGTGACCTAAGGGAATCGGGCCCAGAAAAGAGTCCCCTGGAACCTTTCGTGATTTCTTCTGAGAAAGTCGTAATGAGGCTTTGAGGGTGATAAACCCTGGCTCCGAGATGACCTGAAAAAAGGGAGAAGAGACAGGAGGAATAGGATTGTGCCATAGACAATTAAATAAAAAAGGGAAGACTTTGGAGATCGTTGCTGCTAGGAAGCTTAAACAGTTGATTGAGTGTGCAGAGCCCAAGACAATTGCAAATCCGAAAGACGCTCTTTGAGCAATCGCATGTCACGGCAGTCTATGGGTGCCTCACTCAGAAGGAGTTCAAAGGTCCGACATGCTTAGAGGTTGGCAGACTCCCAGCCGTGCTGGCTAGATTGGCGCGTCTTAGTCCCCAATCTCACCCATAGCGTTACTGAGGTTGTACATGACCAGCAGTGTATTGAACGACTCTGCCCCCGTCCTTTTTGCTAAGACATATTGCAACAAAGCAATGCAATATCGCGATAATATATTAACGCAATTTCTACCTCTCAAAATTTCCACTCCAGAACCATAACTTCCGTAAACTGTGCCCGTTCGTCTCTATCCTCAAAAATTGCGGTACCCGCGAGCCACTGGCATGTGATCGAATATCACGTGACGCCGCGTCCAGGACTTACTTAATAGGGTAGGCGAATTTTAGATATATAATTAAAGAGGAAGGTTTATATTAAGCTATACTTTTACAAGAAAAAACTGTTTTCTTAAGTGATTATAAGAGTGAATAATGGCAGAAATCCAACCCAGCGATTCCAAGAGATTCTAGGGAAGTGGATTAATACCGATATCTTTAAGATGACATAGTACACCCCAAGGCTGTCATTAAGTTATCTGGCCTTGTTCACGCAAAGCTAGTGGTGTGCCAACCAAATAAACACCAATTCTGTACACAAACAAAGGGTTAAACGAGGCCCAATAAATTAAAACCTTTATTTTAAATAAAAGCATGATTTTTTAAGGAACTTTGACTTATGAACTATAATCTATTTAAAAGTATATAGTAAAAAAATAAACTAATACAATGAAAATATTTAGATAAAATCTTGTTTAGTGTTGTAATTCCCTAAAGTGTTTTCCAACGTCAAAATGTTCACTAGATTCGAGTGCACTAATAAGGTGACGCAAGCGAAGGCATTCCTCCGTCTGCATTGCGGGTCGGTCACCTGTGCCGAGTCTTGCACCGCGGATTTGCGCCTAACGAACCACGCCATGTGGGGCTCAAGGGCTCTCGGAGTTTTCGATCTGATTGGCTCCGAAAAACGGGTCTCCACTTTGGTTACGTCATTGCTTGAGGGGCCCATAAAGAGTACTTGACTCGACTCTGGTTGCGACCTTGCGCAGTTTCAAAATACGTGCCTTCATGCACGTAATATGGGGCCCCTAATAGCGCCTTTTGTTCTATTCCTACAAGTCTTTTTTTATGCTTGCGCGCCACGAATGTAACACATTTGCCCATTTAGACAATATCTTCTTAGTATCCATCGCGATTTGAGGTTAAATATATGATATAAAATAAACAACGCAAATAAATGTGAGCGAACAAATGTCGACATTGACGACTTAGATTACTATTTCTCCGCACGCCAAAGGTTTGCACGATTAATGGAATATTTTTTAAAATCATTACTGACACAAATATGTAAGTATTACCGTCTTTCTAAATAACTGTGCTGAATGCGTTCAAGATTAGATTTTGCTTGTAAGCCGAATGCTTTTATTTTGACGGAGCGTTGTTCGAAGCTCTACAATCGTCCGCTGGTTCACATTTTTATCGTTGATACAAGTTGTGATTTCACCGAAAATAAAATCAATAAAAAGGCGAGTTAAACAAACCCATAATGCCTTCAACGCAGACTAGCATTCCTGTCGAAATCACAACTTCAATCATTTCTGCTAATTTTCTGACCAACGTACAAGAGCTCATTTGTTTGTACGATGCACATTTTCTTAATATTGTATAGCGAATGGTATTTCTTTATTTCTTTTCACTGAAGGAGAAAGCACCAAGCATCTGCAAGTGGCAGAAGTGCCTCAAACTCCTCTTTGCGTCTGGTGCTCTCACCCTTTGTCCAGGGATTTTAGTATAACAAGCTGCTGCGTCCTCATAAAATAAAAAAACGCATTTTTGTTAACGAACACGTGATTGTCTAGTGATATACATGTAGGGTACCACACTGCGGTGATATTCCAACGACTGCGAGTTCATTCATATACAGTGCGCCAGCCAATGCAAAAGACGGGTACAAAAAAAAAGAACACGTAAGGTAGACGAGCGCGCTGCTAATTTTGATGAATCAGTACCAGCTTTTCAAGATTTCAGCTCTTCTTTACCAACATGGTGCTTGTATTTTTACGTGAAGGTCGCGCACTTACCTGCATACATTTTAAGTTTTATTCTATGAGAGTGACAAGACTTGCTCTTGTTAAGGGATTATTGTAATCTGAACATTGTTGTGTGCGTTCACCTTAACCAGCGCTTCACTTTTATACCAAATAGGTATTCGTCAGTTTTATATTTATGACGGCGACATAAAAGATATGTATCTGCGCAGCATGGATCTAGTTGAAAAACTGTGTGTGCCGTTAAATTTGAATTGTGTTCATCTTGACTGTATGAGTTTTTTTATACTTTTTTCTCGCCCGAACGTATTTTACTGCATTCCAAGTAATATCAATATTGCCGACTTGATCGTGTAAACTGACGTAAAACTTTCTAATGCAACGTTCCCAACTTTTAGATCTCTGCAAGAAACTCTAGTAACGCACCACCATATTGGTTTAAGCACTCATTGAAAGAGATAAAGCAATTCACAGACCGAATAATACAGTGGCAATAAAATGCTTTAATTTTCTGTCTTTACTTTCAGCTGCGCCAGTCACTCGACGGATCCCCTAATTCAAGATGAGTTGCACTTTCGACAAAGCTATGGCTACGCTTCCCTGCACGTAAAGTCAGATGCTTCATTAGTGATGAAACACGTTCTTCATGCGTCCCTGCTCTGACAGTAGGATGAGGCGCTATAACTTTTTTCAGTGTTTAGACGAAAGTCTAACTCATTAAACCGGATATCTGAAATAACTCCTCAAGCTTGCTCGTCCTTCTGAAGCGACACCTCGTGATAAAATAAGGCCCAGAAAACCTGCGGAAGGGGCCGTACGTTATCAGCAAGTCCAAATCTATACGTACGATAAATTTATAAGCATAATCTCATGAAAACTGTGGCGTCTGTCTGTTGGAAGCCAACTACCGAACGCAGCTCAAGGGCAACGCGAAATGAGGGAAAGAAATCAATCACCTCTGCCTCCCGAAATCTCGCTACTTCTTCTGCGTACATAAAGGCTACCTAATAGCGCATTCAGCCAATGTGGCAACAAACATAGGTTTTCTCTCTCGGATGCTGTAGACAACTCACTAAGCTTAGCTACGAAACTAAATTGTTTCATATGCTCAAACATGTATCCGTCCTTGACGCTTCGGTTAAGCTCGAGCCTTCTGTAATCATTACCAACATCAATGCACTACTCGGACAATCTGCTTTCGCAAGCTTCCCGCTGCGCAGCGAAATTCATCCCCGGTCACGTAAAGTGCGCACCGCCACCCACGCGCTGCGTCGCATTCCAGTCTTGATGACATCATTCCAGCCGCACTCTTTTTCTTCCGCGGCAACGGGCCATCTCCGCCACCGTTTCCTAGGCAACCCATTTGGCCACGACGACGAGCACACACAAGTTATCGGCTAGCACAGCGGCTTATATAAGGGTAACGTCATAAAATAGATTTTGAAGAGTACAGTATTTCGTTTAAGAGGCGGTTTCAAATTCATTGTA